>OVBA01007221.1:0-15104 GCA_900406435.1 Lepidium aucheri
TGATTACCCGCAAAATTCATGAACTCGTCCACTCCGGCAGCGAATTCCGACAAGATGTTACTCGTTTTTTCATCAATTCTTCTATACATCCACTCCCGAAAATTTGAATAGTTAAAATTACCTCTCATTTTTCTCCCCAAGTTTTTTCTCTCTCTCAAAAATTATTTTTTCTCTCTCTAAAAACTTTCTTTCTCCTTATTTTTTTTTTCGTGCCTAAGGTATTTTTCTTTTGTTTTTTGTTGTGATTTTTTACAAATGAAATGGCCAGGGTATATATAGAATTAATTTCTCACTGAATTGAGACTAGAATGTGTGACTGATTATTCAGTCACACAAATTTCCGTTACATTAGGTAGAGAATATGGAAAACGTGTGTACCTAACCTTTTGTGACTGGTTTGAGACTGAATTTTGAGACTCATTAAACAGTCACACATCAGTCCTAAATGTGCGACTAATTTGCTTTATTTCTTTGTAGTTGCAAATTAGTCTTACGTTAGTCGCACATGTGTTACTAATGTGCGACTAATCTGTGCAGTAACAATTTTGAGACTAATGTGAGACTGATTTTATGCAGTCTCACTTTAGTCGTCCATTAGTACCACTGCAGTATCAAGTTCTGTGACTAATATTTTAGTCACACTTTTCAGTCTCAAAACTCGTGTTTTCTTGTAGTATCTGTTTTAATGACCAAGTGTTCCAGGTGACCTTTTTTGTTAGTTTGTAGATGACGAAAGATTTCATGACCCAGTAATATGTTACCAGATATGATTCTTCCAGTAACGAAGGCACCCTGTGTTTCTGAAATAAGTTTTGGCATAAGGGGTTTAGGCCGGTTCATAGTGATCTTAGAGACTATTTTGGAGTGCGAACAAAGACTGATTGGTCTATGGTCTGTCATTTGAGAGGGAGTGCGATATTTTAGGATAAGTGCAATGTGTGTCTCATTCCAGTCCCTTGGGAAGACTCCTCTTATAAACACCTCTTGTATCTCTAGCGTGACCTTGTCCCCAGTGATATGCTAGTACTATTGGTAGAAGGTCCAGTCATTCCATCAGGTCCAGGTGAGCTATCTCCTATAATACTGAAAACTACTTTTCTTATTTCCTCGCGTAAGACTTCTTTTAATAACTTGTTGTTCATATCTGTAGACATGTTTGGAGGCATTTTTTGAAGGATTTCTTCATTGTTAGTGGAATTGGAGGAAGTGAAAAGGTCATGGACGTGGTTAGAGGCAATGTTCCCTTTTGATCCTTTAGCATAATGTGTTAAAGTGTTCCCATCTTTCAGATTTGAAATGTGATTTTCAGCCTTCGTGCTTTGATACTATTATGAAAGTACGCAGTGTTCTTGTCGCCTTCAGCCAGCCACTGATTCCTTGCTTTTTGTTTCCAAAAGCATTCATCTTCTCTTATTTGTATTTCCATTTGAACCTTTATTTGATGTATGTGCAAAAAATCTGGTTGAGGTTTTGGTAGTTCCGTTTCCAAAGATTGTCGTAATCTATCCATTTATGTTGGTAAGTTAGTGTTAGCTCTTTTTTTCATTTAGAAATCGAGGATCTGCATGCAGGAATGCAATCACTCAGTGTTGTTCTTCCCGAGTTATTATTCTCCAACCATGCTTGTTTAATGATATTCTCAAAATACTACCTTCTGATCCATATTTTAACAAAGCAGAACCTTTTTTGGAACTTCCTCGTTTCAATGACAAAGCTGGTGAGCAGTGGTCTGTGGTCGGAGCCCATAAAATCTAGGTAGGTGGTATTTTTTCTTGGTATCAAAGCAAAAAAATCCTTGTTCCCAAAGTACTATCCAAATGGCATTGGACCCAGTAACTATACTTGTGTCCCACCTAAGAGAAAACGGGTCCTAAGCTTGGGATCTCCCTGATTCTGCAATCTTTCACCATCATGTTGAAATCATTAAAAGATAATCCCTGTCTATGAGGTCCATCTTCTTTATCTGCATTGACAGGAGTTCACTGAAGTCGCTAATAAGCATCCAGGCATGGTTCCTCTAACTTTTAAAACTGCAAATTTGGTCCCATACTTGTTTCATGTGTGGCTTCTATTTGGCCACCAATGCAAAACTTAGTGCCAATGAGGTTTTTGTTAGCTTGATGAATGTGTAAGTCCATATTAGCTTTCTATTTTAACGCTAAGTCCCCACTTTGATTAATCAGGTCAATGGTTATCACTGAATCGTACCCCATCCAGCCCTTAATAGAATCCATGTGTTCTTTGGAATTCTTCGTCTACATGAGAAATAAAATGTCTGGAAATAAGTTGTACCTTATTTCTTTGAGGCATCGAAATGTCAAGGTGTTTCTCAATCCTTAAGAGTTCAAACTTAACACACTCATTAATTATTTGGTGGCTTAAGGAAAGCCACCACACCTTCAGCATATTGTGTTCGTTGATTCCCAGCATCTTCTTCTTGAATGGAAAGAACATTATGTTTTTTCTTTAATGTTCCACCCTGAATATAATCATTGTGCTCAGTGTCCATTTTTGCTTGGTCTTTCAGCAGTAGAGAAACTAATTATTGTGCTAAATTGTTATCAGATTTTGTTTGTTGAGAGGCTTCCTTCATAACTACTTCCTTAAGTTCGTTAGGGTGGATCAATTGTCTCTCTTCTTGACATGTGGTGCATGCATTCGTGATTCCTACTTCCTCATTAATTGTCTATCTTCTTGACCGGTTGTAGATGCATTCGTGATTCCTACTTCCTCAGTGTGGGCCGTGGAGTTAGGTAGGTTAGTTTCAAGCTTGTTTCCTTTTTGATTATCCTGCACAGGGGAAGACTATTCTACCTGGTCCTTTTTATTTGCTTCCACCTTCTTCTTTGTTGTTGGTGTATCATATTCCTTTTCTATGTAGTTGGGTTTTTTGTTGTGGTTTCAGCCTTATTCTCTGTGCATCTCTGTTTCCCATGGAAGATTTTTTGGTAATGGAAATACATTTTCCTGACTCGTTCACATCAATTGCTTTCGCATCCGGTAATCACAAAGATCTATCTTGTCCTAGAGAATTGTTTAGACAAAGAGCACTTTCACCCTCACATAATCGTGAAGCTGGGTCTTGTTTGGATCATAGTTGATCTCCAGTTTTTCCCCTAAGGTGGTAACGACACCAAAAAACGAATCCTTTATGTAGTTTTATATTGGTATATTGGACATGCAAAACTAGATTAGGATGATTTCTAGATTCTTTGTCCACAAAATTCTCATTTTATTTTGTTACCACAACTTTCCAATCATCAAAATTCCATAGCGGATATTTAATTACCTCTTCCAGGGTTTCAAGAGATGGAAACTTAAAAGGGAAGGCCTCTTTGGAGATTATCGTCTCTATTATTCTGTTTGTAGTCTCCACATTCTGGGTAATGATGTACCTCATAATTATCAGTTTTTAACTCATTAATTTGTATGTTATTGAGTCTTTGCTAGTGTTTTTGAGTCATTTTTAGATTATGCACTCAAAACATGGATAAGAGCAATTTGGAGCAATTATGGCGTTTTTACAAGACATCATGATCGATCGATCTGCATCTGGATCGATCAATCCCTTACAACATAAGAAGCTATGCATGAGTTGAAAATCAACCTGTCTCGCTTGATTGATTGGTCTTTTCACTACCAGGATATGCACCCCACCTAAGTTGTACAAATTTTGTATCAATGTGTTTTAGGCTTATATATTTTATTTTTTTTAGAGTTCTAGATATCTTATCTTTGCAACACTTTACAGCATAGAGACTTTTGTAAGCTTAAGGAGAAGCTTTCGTCCTCAACCTTGAGAAGATTTTTGAATCCTTTAATATATTTCGTAATCTAATCATGTTTTCTTTTATATCTATTGCTATGTCTACTTTGATCATGTCTAAGTATTTCTCTTATCAAGTTTAGGGTTTTCTAGGGATTTAGGAATCATGTGTTAGAAACAAATAGGGTTAGAATGTTGTGTGTTCTCCATCTAAGACTGTGTTTAATGGTTAGATTAGTCTGATCACCTAGTCTATGATCTTAAGTTGTTTAACTCTCCAACAACTTGTTAGATGCCTGAACTAGCTTAGATGAGCAATTAGTCTTTAACCAACAAAAGCTGATGTTAAGGCTAGTTGTGGACCTATCAGACCACTTTGATTATGCATGTTTACTTCTCTAAGACCAAATGACACTTTAGGATTCTAGGTTGTTAGACTTTGATTTAGCTTGAATTAGAATTAAGTAATTGATAGTGCAATCCTTGGTTCTCGTAGATTTAATCCCTAAATATTATACTGATTTTTTATGCACTTGCAGTAGGTTGTTAGGGTTAAAATCTGAGTACATCAGGTAAGGTGAGCATTGACTTGGCGGTGTTTTGCTTTGTTGGATTTAATAGTCGAAAAATCAAGATGTGTTGATTATGTGTACCAGTTGAGTAGTTGCCGTCGGGGAGATCAATTGTAGTGTTTTTAGAGATGGCCATTGCTCTTATCGCCTTGACGATGTGATCTTCGGATCACATACCTTAAGCTTTGTAAACCAGGGAGAGGATAAGGTGCCAGTAGTGATCGACGATGAGTCTGAGGTAGTTGACTTAGTTGGTGATTGATCAGTGGAGATTGTGTCTTATTTTTGAAATTGTGAAGAAACTTGTTGTTGATGTTTGGAAAACCCTTGCATGCTGCCCGATCAACTGAGAAAGGTGTTCGCATGTGTAAGATCTCCAATCCCAGAATTTGTTTAGGAATGTTTTGGATGTCTTGATTGGTAGTTGGTACAGAACTTTTCTATTTGGTTGATTGCAGATTTGTACTTGCGAAGTGGCAATAGTGTGAGTTAATGAAGTTATTAATTATACTGAAATCAATATCTGGAGAGATCCGATGGATACACTCCCTGCACTCTATCACAAGAGAGATGAGACTTTGCTTCTCCTTATATATTCAGATTTATAATTACCATTTTGAGTGATAAATTATTAAAAAAGTTAAATAAAATTAATAATGTTTAGATATATAATTGTATGTGGAATACTTTGTTCGACTTTTAGGTTTTTTTTAGATTCGGTTTATTAATATTTAAATCTTATTTAGATATTTTGTCGGTTTCAATTAGGTATTATATCCCTTAAATTTGATAGGATTTGGTTTGAGTTTTTCAGATTTAAGTATTTTCCAAGATCTAGTTTTGGTTTCTCCTGATTCTCCATTAGCATCAAATATACAGAACATAGACGCTACTACAGAATCAATCGACTCAGTCGTCACTCCACAATTCAAATTGCAAATCTAATTCCATAATTAGTTTGGTGCGTTAAGTTAAAAACACCTCATCATATATATAGTGATTGATATACTTCGTGAAAAAAAAAAAGAGAAGAAAACCCAAAAAAGAAAGTGAAAGAATGAGCAACTTTGAGAGTGAGTATATATTATATGGTGATGTTTGGGTTTGATTCCTTGTTTTCTTTCTAGAAGCATATATACCTCTTTTTCCTCTCTTGTCTTTTATATATTTTTAATAAAAAAAGGATTGGTTTCTATATATTAATGTAGCCATATTCTTTTTCGTAATCATAGATAACAAAACCCTTTTGTGCTCCTAAAGAGTTATATTCTCTATAGTTTGTTACAAAATGAATGAGAAATCGAATATTATTGGTACTATATACTCTCTTTTATTTTAATTTTATAAAGGCACATGCTTCACTATTGTCCAATAAATTTATTTATTCCCAACCCTTGATGGGAAAAGACTAATTTTTTGTCTAAAATCTTTTTCATCTTTTCATTCCCATTTAACCTTTTCGAATGACACATAATTAAACGATTTACATTTTGAACTTTTAATAAGGAAATCTGAAAAATAATTAGAAACTATTACTATTTTTAGTTATGAAAATTATTTACCAAATTGCCGACTAATCATGACATTAGTTTAGTTGATTGTGTGACTATTAACCCTGAGTAATGTTTCAAATTTTGCTAGCTGCTACGTGTATAGCGAGGTAGCGGTTAACGCATAATCGAATATTACGCGGGATTAATCAGAGATTTATTTTACACAATTTTTTGTAATTTTATGGTTATATAAAATATTTTATAATCAAATAGAGAAAAGTCAATTGTAGCGTAGTGGTTCGGGGCAATCAAGCAAGTATTCTGTCACATATTCGAATTTCCGGAAACACGAATTTTCATATTTTTTTGTTTGTTTTTCAGTGATTGGTAAAATTGTAATTTTATTGTCATCTTCTTCACACAAACTGCAACGGGACAATGACTTAAACACTCTTAGTCGCAGAGAAAGTGACTAAGCAGTCTTCTTGTGACTCAAATACTTTTACTATTTCCCATCTATTATTTTGGACACATTTTGCTATTTGGAAATAAATCAAAAGAAAAGAAAAATACAAAATAAAAATTTGTGGTGGGGTCCTTGTTAAATATTAAATTTTGAATCAAACCAACAAATATTCAACCAACAATCAGCTATATGGATTTAATTTTCAATTAATATGAATTCGTTCATAAAATTAATTGGTTATAAAATCAATTGGTTCATAAATTAATTAGTTCAAATTAAAATCATAATTTGTTCAATTATTATGTATTGTTAGTATCAAAATTCGTTGCTGCTAATATTCATGTAACAATCACGTGAAGCATGTGAATCATACGATTGGTTCATTTTTATTGCTATAATTTCGATCGGTTCATCAGCAAAAGTTATTTTTGATTAGTTAATTGTGTTCAGTTTCTATGTTAAAATTTCCGTAATTTGTTAAATTTCAGTCATTTGGTTTAAAATTAATCGACGAATCTATGGGTTTAATTGAAATTAAAGAATCCATCTGTTTAATTGAAATCAAAGACTTCATCGGTTTAATATTAATCAAAGAATCCATGATTTAATTGAAACCAAAGAATCCATCGGTTTAAATAAAATCAAAGACTCCATCGGTTTAATATTAATCAAAAATTCTATTTGTTTAAAATTAATGAAAAAATCTATTGGTTTAATTTACATGAAAGAGAGAAAATTCAATCGTTTAATTGAAATCAAGAAAACAAAATTCAATCGGTTTAATTGAAATCAAAGATAAAAAATTCAGTTGGTTTAATTGAAATCAAAAAAACAAAATTCAATCGGTTTAATTGAAATCAAAGAGAAAAAATTCAGTTGGTTTAATTGAAATCAAAGAGAGAATATTCGTTTTAGTAATAACGAATTCATATTCACGAATGTAATTGATATCAAAATTATTATTAGTGATTTTATATTTATCATTTACTTAATCAACTATAGTTAATGATTCAATTTTTAAGTTTTCATATAATCAACTACATGTTTCACATATCTATCATGAATTTCTCAACAAAATATCGGGAGTTTGTTGCCTACCATCTCATTATAAAACCAAATTTGTATAAAATTTGTAAAATAAAAAAAATAATGTGTATAATCTTCATAAACGTTGTAAAACACCACAATATCTGTGGTTAAACTATTAATCATAAATTTAGATTAGAGTAAACTAATAATTTCTTAAAAATGGTCAAAATATAACTATGTGTATTTGTGCATAACTACAAAACTTGTATAACAGTTTCTAAAGAATTTAGTATATTTCAGTAATATTTTGCGAAAAATTCAACTCTCCCACCAAAACCAAATTTTTAACCTCCCTCCATTTTTAACACTTATACTCTGAAATCTACTTAATTATGTATTTGGTTTGTGGCTTCTTAAATTCAGAGTATTGGTTTATCATTAAAACATTCTGAGACAAATCATACAATAATCTTACTAATCAAAATCGATTCACATCTTACTATAAAAATCAAGTCTACTCTTACTACACAAATTCAAGTAGGGCTGGGCATAATACCCGAAACCTAAAATCTGAGCCGAACCCGATCCAAAATAACTGAAACCAAACCGAACCGAAACTTACAAAATACCCGAACATGTTTTAGATCACAAGAATACAGGTACCCGAATCCGATTGGGTAAAACCCAAAACTCGAACGAGTACCCGAAATACCCAAAATATATAATATACTTTAAAAAAATTATATATATATATATATACTTTTAATTACACAAATATAAGAAATTTTAACTATAAGTCTATATATATTATTCATTTTAGAATCGAAATAACCAAAAAAACTTAAATATATATTTTTCAAATTAAATTATGGTTTTTTAAAACTTTTTTTAGTTTATTTGAATTTTTTAAATAAAATATTAATTAAAAATGCGGATACCCGAACACGACCTGAATCCGAACCAAACCTGACCCGAAATAGAGTATTATAAGAACCAAACCTAACCCGAACCTGAAATTAAATACCCGAATCCGACCTGAACCCGCAAAAATATCTGATTGGATCTCATATAGGTAAACCCAAAATACCCAAAACCTGAAATACCCGACCCAGTCGGGTACGAGTACCCGAATGTCCATGCCTAAATTCAAGTCTAGTCTTATTAATTAGATTAATTGGATTTAGATTAGATCAATTGATGGTTTGGTTTAAGTTGTTTAGTAAACTAACTATCTTATTTCCGGTTTAAGCTAATTCTCTTTGTTCTATCTCTCCGAGTTAAGCTTCTTCTCTTTGTTCTATCTTTGTATACAAACATCAATACATGTGTTTTCTTCTGGAATCACGAATACAATTTTCATTCAATTCAATTTCATCTTCTCTCACAATTCTTTCATGTCTTTAAACAATTCGATAATTAAAATCCATTTCAATCTAATTATACAACAAAAAATTGATCCAATACAAATCAACATCCATATTTGATGATGATGCTTCAACTTTTTCTGTCTCAGCCAGTTCCACTTGAGTCTCATCTTCTTCTCCCTTGTCTAATTCAGACTTGTTAAAATCATATTGCTAAATAAAAGTGTAAGCTTTTGGCAAGTTCTTGAATTCACACAGAGACTTAACAAATCAAGAGATGTTTTGATATTCAAAACTCAGACTAGAGACCCATCAAACCACAGAATATGATAAAGAAAAAAATCAAAAATTTGACCAACTTAATTCATAAACACAAAGAGCAGCGATGCTCCTAATTTCAAAGACAATCAAAAATCGATTAGGGTAAACTATAAATTTTAGGGATTTGGATCTAATTTAGTCGGTTTACTTTTATGTTTTGGTTTGAATTCGGATACTGTAAAAAAACTAAAATATATCCAAATTGTTAAGTTGGCAATGGCTTTGGGTGGGTTTGACCCGTTAGGTTATGTAAATGTCTTTAAATGTCAAGGACAATAAAGTAAAACATCTTATTTTTAACACAAACTCATTCAATTAAATCAGCCAAATAATAGAAGAGTATATGAGTCACTTTCTTCTCAACTTGAAGTGTTCTAGTCATTTTTTGTAAGGTTGCAGATCCTAATTTTGCCACCAACAATTTTTTTTGCTTTTGTGCTTCACTTTTCTTTTAGTCTCTTCTAGAATTCTACTATATCTACCAAAAGATAGTTGATTTTGGAGAAAATACAAAGAAAAATGGATTTTTAAAAACTTTTTGATTAATACTCCGATTACAATCAAATCACCACGGTCCTTGTCCGATCAACGATTACTCACTGCTTAAATGATCCAAACCGCTGCATTTTAGAATAGGGGCCCTGGGTATAATAGTTGGACTTGAGGAACCGGATTTGGACCCGATTCGAAAAAGAAGACTTTAAGCCAAACTCGAACCGTCTAAATACATGAACGGATCCAAAAAATTTAGACCCAAAGAATCAGAACCGAACTTAGATCTAAACCAAAACCAAATGGGTACCTAAAGACCTAATTTTTGATATTTTTAGGTCTCTTTAGAGTATTTTATGAGTATTTCTTGGTATTTAGGTATTTTTAAATAATTTTAGAATTTATTTTGGATATTTAGGTACAAAAATGATATTTTTAGTAATTTTAGGTAATTTTTAGATATATTAGGATATTTTACGAATATTTTTTGAGTTTTTAGGTATTTGGGTAATTTATAGTTCTTAAAATTTGGATCAGAATCGACCTGAATTCAAATAGAACAGATGCGAAACTGAACCAAAATAGTAACGGGTCAAGATGGATATAAAACTTCCGGACTCGAGAAACCGGGACACAAAAGGACCCCCCGAACCTAACCCTAGGACCCGAATACCCATAGCTAGTGAGTATTTTTATTGTGAACTGTTATCTATATCTCCTCAATGGACCACAAACTCAGCTCAATCCAACTATAAAGAAGTTCAGCCCAACAACAAAGCTCTTCACTCATAAACCCAAAGACAACAAGCCCATCTAAGTCACACTCTGTATCATAAACATAACTGATGGGTAAAGGAGAGATCATACGTTCTCCTGTTACGCCTCTTACAAAGTCAACCTGTGATACAAAAACTACAATTAAGAATGTAAGAGAAAAGCAGATGGAATTTCAAAACAAATTTACCATAGTAGCACCTGCATCAAGATCCACAGAACTCACAACACAAACCAATGGTAATTCTATGATTAATAGGTCCCAAACATGCATTCATAAACCTAACCCAAGGTATGTTCTTAGTGTTTCCAGATTCTCTACCAAGGAACCTAACTCTATATTTGCAGCTTTAAGTCAGCTTGGTTGGAATCACGCCATTTACGCTGAGATAGGCAACATTTACATGCTACAAACATAGACTCTGGTACCTCCTACCGGTGATATGAACATTCTAGGCTACAGGTGGCTGTTTAAAACAAAGCGCAAACTCAATGGTTGTTTAGATAAACTCAAAGCTTGGTTAGTCGCAAAACATTTTGATCATGAGAAAGGAATAAATTACCTCAAAACTTTTAGTCCTGTAGCCCGCACAGCCACCATCAGGTTGATTCTTGACATTGTTGTTGCTAAGGACTGCCCATTAAGCAGCTTGATGTATCCAACTCCATTCTCCATGGAGAACTCAAAGAACCAGTCTTCATGCTCCAACCTCCAAGTTTCACAAATCTCAGTCGACCTTCCTATGTATGCAAGTTCACCAAAGCATTATACAGCCTAAAACGGGCTCCTCCGGCATGGTTTGACACTTTTAGCTCCTTTCTCTTTGAATTTTTGTTCTAAATTTGATCCCTCTCTCTTTATTTTTCATACGTCTAGCAAAATTATTGTTTTTCTCTTGTATATCGATGATATTTTGCTAACACGCAGTAATGCGGATCTAGTTCAAAATCTCTTAGCTGCCCTCAACTCACACTTCTCGGTAAAGGATCTTGGTCCTCCAAGATACTTCCTTGGTGTCAAAGTTCAGCCTCACTCACAAGGTCTCTTCCTCCATTAATCAGGTTATGCATCAGACATTCTACATCAAGCCTCCATGTCATATTGCAATTTGATGCGCACACCTTTACTGCTGCATCTCGACAACCTTGACTCTAAACCGTTTTCTGAGCCCACCAACTTCAAGAGCCTTGCCGCAAAACTTTAGTATTTAACCATAACTCACCCTAACATTTAATTTGTCATTAAATTCATCTGTCAGAGAATGCACTCTCCCACTATATCAGACTTTGGTATACTCAAGCACATTCTATGCCATGTGAATCGAACACTTCACCTGGGTTTTCACATTTGAGAGCACGATAAGCTGAATCTTTCTGCATATTGCGATAGTGATTGGGTAGGCTTCAAAGACACTCACCGCTCTACCACTGGCTTCTGCACCTTTCTTGGTTCAACTCTCATTTTGTGGTCTGCCAAGCGTCAACAAATAGTCTCCAGATACTCCATGGAGGCCGAATAAAGAGCTCTCACCGCCACTGCACATGAAATCACTTGGCTCTCATTTCTCCTTCGTGACCTTGGCATAACCCAATTTGATCCCACCAGACTTCACTGCGATAATCTTTCTGTTGTATACTTAAGTGCCAATCCAGCTCTTCACAATCGATCTAAACACTTTCGCACCGATTACCAATACATTCACGAGTAGATTGCACTCAGAAAATTTGAGACTCTAAACATACCTTTGAAGTTTCAGATAGCTGCCATTTTCACAAAATCACTTCTATGGCAAGCATTTCTCGATCTTCAACGCAAACTCAGTGTCGATCTCCTCTCTCTGCCAAGTTTGAGGAATGGAGTTAACAATATCTCCTCAATGGACCACAAACTCAGCTAAATTTAGCCCAACAACAAAGCTCTTCACTCATAAACCCAAAGACAACAAGCCCATCTAAGTCAAACTCTTTATCATAAACAAAATCGATAGGTAAAGCAGAGATCGTACTTTCTCCTGTCATTCCTCCAACAAAGTCAACTTCTTACCAAAAAGCTGTAATAAAGAACATTAGAGAAAAGCAGATAGAAACTCAAAACACATTTACCTTCTCTCCTTCTATTTTAATCTCTATACATTCTAGGTATTTCGTTTTGGATCTTTATATAAGAAAAATCATCTTATACACAACTACTCAATTAGCAATTTAGTTCTACTTTATTTCATCGTTTTCTTCTCATTCATATGAGCATCCGAATCTATATTTAACTCATATAATACATGTTGAAAAAAGGTTATGTATTATAGTATAACTAATAGTCGAACAGTGAATGTTATGATTATAGTTTGGAGTTAATGTAGTCAAGTTTTCTAATAAGAGTGTGATGCCTTTTGGCTTTAACTTTGATGCGCAATTATATTTGCACCCTCCACATTAGTCATGTGACATACGATATGTAATTATGCTCTACTAACCAAGCCCTAAGGTTATATGATATGTGATTGGAATAGTTATAAGTAATTAGACTTTAAATTACAAAATTAAACATTATATTTTATTTTTATAATTATCTACAGAATATTAATTTAATTAATAAGGATAAAATTATTTTAAGATGATATTTAATGCTCTATATTTAGAAAAAGTTATATTAAGGAACATTGATGTATAGAGCATTTAGAAAACATTTAGAGAGTTTAATGTTCTCCAAAATTTCAATTATGTTTTATTAATGGAGCATTAAAAAAACATTACCAATCAAAGACAGGGTAGTAAGAAGAGAGCATTGGGATTCCCTCACTTCTAATTTTAGAGTTATCGAGACTCCCAATGTGGCGAGTGACGAATGGCGATGCATAGGTTTGTGTTAAGTCTCAGGGTCATTTGGTTCATTCTCGTGAAAGTGTAACTATGATTTCTTTTTATGTTTAAAACAGTTTTCTATCATATGATTTCTTTTTCTGTTTAAAACAGTTTTCTGTTATGAATTATATATATACAATTTAATCTATAGCTCAAACTTTAAATTTTATCATACAGAGTTACATTTATATGAAAACAAATTACAATCAAATGTTCAAAAAATTAGGGTTAGATATAATTACTCGGTACTCGATTTATATTTGCGTTGAAGAGTTAAGTACTTATTAAAATTTAAGTCAAACATTCAGTTAATTTTAATACTTGCAAGTGAATCAAGTAATAAGTAAAAAAAAATCAATACCTGGTTTGTTAATATTTGATCGGTGATTTTATAATTATAGATGTTTGAAGTTCAAGATTTAATTATATATAAAAACTAAATTGTTAATTTTTTCAAATAATTATTTGTTAAGTTCAATAATTGTAGGATAATTGGAAGTTTTTGATTGAGGAATAATACTCTTAATATTTTGTTTTCTTTTAAAATAAAATAAAATCATTTCAAATTTAATTAGTGATTTTGAATTTTTACAAACCGGATTAAGTAATTTGCAAGTATTCTTATTTTTAAAATGTACTTATTTATTTTAACAAGAACTTGATCTAAACAAGAAAAGTTTAAGTATCATATGATAGTGCTTGAACAAGTCAAATTAAACCAACTAATACGTATCTAAAAATTAGCAAGATAGGGAGGAAGAGGAAGCAAAGCCACCAAATTTTCCCTTACATTTTTTTTTTAAAAAAATATGACAATCTCTTATCTATAGTTAAAATTCTCCAACTATAATTGGGTGAGATTCAAACTCATCACGTAATACCAAAATAGATCATGGACAAACCAAATGAACCACATACTTCTTGGTTTCTTACAATTTCTTTTAATGTAATATTTGTGGAATTAACCTGTACCATAAGTATATTAAAATAAATTACATACAAGAATATAATAGTTTCTCCACTGGAGTTCAATTCAATTCCAAGTACCTGTGTAACTCTGTATAATAGAGTTTAAAATTTTGATTATGGATCAGATCTTATTCATCCAATCGTATTGAGAAAAATATATATCAATTAATTCAATATTTAATAATGACAAGGACTAATTGGAGTCTATACTATACTTGGAAACAATCATATTAAAAGTCAACAAAATCTAGGAGGGGTAACGAAAGCAAGAGTTTATGACCAATAAGAGTGATAAAATACTTATGATCCAACCAGAGTTGAGTCGTTGACTTTGTAAAACCTAGTCAGATGAAATAAACCTGTTTCCCACTCACATGATGAAACACATGTTTCACTCTGTCATTGGCATTTGGTCCATTAGATTAGAAGTAGGGAACATGTGACGTGAAATGGTCCTGCCTTCGCTTGATTACAACAATCCCCGGTACGAAGGATTTGTGTTAATCGTGTTTATCTCTAATGTGGTACGACATCGTCCAGCGACTTATAAAATAACACTAAGTTTTGGCGATTCATCAGCATCTGTGATTAGAGATTTTTGTGTACTTCAACATCACTTTCATGCAGCTTTTACGAAAAACACAAAAGTAATTTGATATGTGAGAGGGACAAATATGAACTTCGAAACAAAACAGATAAGTACATTAAAAAAAAAAAAAATCAAAATTCCAACCCTAAACCTTTGATACGATATATTTAACAAAGAAGTAATTACTCAAATAGTTTACAATTATACCTAAATGACTCAAATAATTTCCAAAAAGTTGGAAAAAAAAATGTGGGAAAAGTCACAAAAAAATTAACTTATCCACTTATTTACAGAAATGCCATTAAAAAAAAAAACCTAAATTCACGTACGTCTTCGTCGTCCTCCACTTCTTCTTCTTCCTTTTTCTTCTTCTTTTTCTTCTTCTTCATTTTCTTCTTATTTTTCTTCTT
>OVBA01007222.1:0-15103 GCA_900406435.1 Lepidium aucheri
TCCTCAAATCCTAACAATATTACTTAAAATCGAACTCATATGATGAATGCATCATATATGATGCAGAATCACTTGATGAAAAACAGTTCCCCTATTTTGATATATTATTACTAAACAAAAGTAGAATTGACCTTAATGTATTGTATTATCAAAAAGTTAAAAAATTACAATCAAATCATCTCAAAATACTAGAAGACTACTATAGATTAAATAATATAATAATAATTATTTATTTGATTTTAGAAATAATTATATAATTTTCTTTTCAAATTATCTAGTTTTAAATAATTAATAATTAAAGTTATATCATATTTTATGGGTTCAGTTTATTTTATGTAACCGGAATATGAAATGTTATTGTAGGAATATGAACCGGTGTTTGATGAGGTAACATCGAAATTGGTTTGGGATGAAGTGGACCGGCTAAGTTATGTACCGGGTTCGGAGGTTGCAACGTGAAGATATAATTTGGGGAGTAATATTATTATTTATTTTTATTTTTTTTGGGTAAAAGAAGTGTATTGCGGGAATTGGGAAGGTTTTTAACATACGAAGGGTTGAAAAGAAGACAAAAGGAAGTATTGGGGTCGTTTTGGATAATATTATATAATGTAGGGTTGGTTAATTTATGAAGTGGATAAACCACGTGGGTTAACTGCTAACCGCGTAAATACCAAAACCCATCATCCCTACTTGTCTTTGTACATTTTGGCTTAATGGAAAAAAAAAAATTAGGGCTCTATTATTAAAAAATGACAAAACGATCCTTTTCTTTTCCATATTTTATAAATTATCTTCTAGTTTTTTCACATGCCAAATATATTTCTTTAAATAATTTTCAACTTCGGACTTTTCAGATTTCGAAGTTCCTTCGTCAGTTTCCTTCTAGTTCTGATTCCGTGTTTTTCGAATCACAAAGCGGATTTTTAGCCTATGATGTTAGAGAATTATCTATACATCAAGTATTTCTGAATAATACTCGTTTCTAATCTTTTGTTTGAGTAAAGTTGACAAAAAAATAATTTTTGAAAAAAGTTAAATGATACGTATACCAACAGAGATGTGTGGGATATATTTTTTGCTCGCATAAAAGTATTTTCATGGAGAAGTGTTCTAGTTCCCTATATGAAATTTCATCATTAATTCATATTGTATTTTTCTTGGGGTAATTTAGGTTTTTTTTTCGAAAAGTTTGTTAGGTCTACTCCTTCATTTTTTTTTTGTCAACGGCAAATTATATTGATAATAAAATGATTAAGATACATCAAAAATCACAAGCAGTCTCTCTAGCATGACGGGCTAGAGCGTCTGCTCTATGATTCAAAAGACACGGTACATAAGAAAGAGAGAAGTTAGAGAATAACGATCACAAATGAATGATTTTTTCCTGGTACGGGAGGAAAGCCGGCCATTCCTCAGGACAATCCAAAAGCTTCAACACTAACTCGCAATCTGTCAAAATCTCAACCTCCAGAAACTGAAATGCCAAGAGAGACTCCATCGTCCAAAGAACACTTTCTACTTCGGAATATAGGACATATATACTTCTGTGAACACTTCGAGCTCCCATACATGCTCTATCCACTAAATCTGGAAAACTGAACCAGCCTAAACCAGTTTTGAGGTCCGAGTTTTTCCAGGAAGCATCCACAATGCATTCGATACCTGTGAAGCTTGGATTAGTTGTAGTTGGGAAAGCCAAAGATGCCTTTTGAATAGTAGTATTAACGTTAAGACGAGTCCTAGGTTCCTTAAGTCCAGAACGAGTCATAGACCATTCTTTATAATCTGCCTCTGTATTTTGAATGATACAACATGGATCAGTATCAATATTTGAGAAGCAATGATCGTTTCTTGCTTTCCAAATATGCCAAATAAGCCATGGAAAATACTTAAAATCTTCTCTATCTGGTAGTCGCCATAAAAGATAGTCTAAATTATACCTAATTGAACCACATGGGAAAACATCTACTGCAAAGGGGATACTAAATAGTGCCAACGTTTGTACAGCCAAAGGACATTCAAACAGGGTATGATTAATAGTTTCGTTCTCTGTCCCACGCTGTGAACAATGAGTAACACAAGTAATACACCTTTGACTCAAATTTTGTTTGACAGCAATACAACTCGAGAGAGCTTGCCAAATAAAATGTTGAATCTTATTAGGGAAATTAAGTTTCCAAATTTTATCAAGCAAAGCTTGGAAGTTTGGTCCAAATTGTCCAATCGCAAGTAAAGAGGAAACTTCTGCCATTTGGTAACCTAAATTAATAGAATATCGTATTGTTTTAGCGAAACGCCAACCCCAATAATATGGGCGTTGTCTTCTGGGAATAGGGATACCCAGAATAAACTGGGCATCTATAGGTTCAAAATATTGTCTCACTAAGATTTTCATCCATGACCTGGTACCATGGTCAATAAATTGATCTACAGTAAAACCTAGAAACTAGGTAAACAACATATTAGCCGCCGACCGGGGATGACAATCTGGTATCCATGGGTCTTGCCAAACCTTGATAAATTTCCTATCACCAATTTCCCGAATCATATCTTTTAAAATTAATGATCGTGTCCAAGATATACTTCGCCATCCATAGAATGGATTTGCCTTTAAAAGGCATTGCTGCTTATAATATCTCCCTTTCATAACCTTTGCAAATAATAAGTCTGGGGCATCAATTAATCACCAAAGTTGTTTAGCTAAAAATGTGAAATTAAATTCCTCTAATGCTCAAAAATCTAGTCCACCTTTGGATTTAGGTTTACACAATTTTTTCCATTGCTTCCAGTGAATACCTTTGGAAGTTTCTGAGTTAGTCCACTAAAAGTTTGCTATGACTGAATTCAGCTTCAGGAAAATAGCTTTTGGTAGACGATAATAAGACATCACATATATGGGTAAAGCCGGAAGGACAAATTTAATTAAAACCTCTTTTTTTTGCTTACGATAGGAATTTAGAAGACCAACTATTTATCCGGTCTTGAAGTTTACTCACGCACGAAGGCAAAGACTTTTGTCTTAGTACCCCCAAGATTTTCCAAAAGTCCTAGATAAGAGCCCATACCTCCCATATTTGTAATGTCGAGGGTTTGATGTAACTCCATTTTATGGGTTTGTGGTACCGCATGGCTAAATTGTATTGAGGATTTATCAAAATTAATTTGTTGACCCGATACTAATTCATGTTCCTTAAATATGTCTAAGACTTGTGAAGTTTGTTCTTTTGATGCTTTACAAAAGAACAAAGTATCATCAGCAAAAAGTAGGTGAGAAACCTTAGGACTACATCGGGCAATATATATACCTGTTATAAGTCCTTGGTGTTCAACATGTTTAAGTTTGGAAATCAATACTTCCGTGCAAAGGATAAAAATATAGGAGACAGAAGGTCTCCCTGAAGTAATCCCTGTGAGGTTTAATTTGACCGCCGGGAACTCCGTTTATCAATATGGAGTATTCAACATTTGTGATACAGTACATAATACATTATATCCAAGATTCGGAAAAACCTAACTTTCGGAAAAGACTCTCAACAAAATCCATTCCACTCTATCATAGGCTTTACTCATATCTGCCTTGATAGCCATAAATTTGCCCTTGACAACATTATTAGCTCTGAGGGCATGAAACATCTCTTGAGCAATTAGTGTATTATCGGAGATCAATCTTCCCGCTACAAAAGTCGATTGTGTTTCAGATACAAGTTTTGGTAAGACCTTCTTGATTCTCAAACACAAGACTTTAGAAATTATTTTATATCCAACATTACATAAACTAATGGGCCTAAATTTCATCATCTTCGTTGGTCTGGATATCTTCAGAATTAGACATATATGAGTCTTATTTAACTCACGATCAAAATATCCCTGTGTAAGGAAATTATTTACTAAGGATACAAGATTATCCTTGATAATATCCCAAGAATTCTGGAAAAATAGTGCCATCACCCCATCAAGTCCCGGTGTTTTCCTGGGGTCCATCATAAAAAGGGGATTACGGATCTCGCCTACAGTTGCAACTTTCATCAGAAACTAATTATGTGAGTATGTTATTTTGGAATCCAATTCATTTATAAGGTGTATGATATTCCCATTACTAGTAAAAAGAGAAGAGAAATATCGTGATGCTTCAGATAAAATCTCTTCCTCCTTTGTTACCTAATTACCCTCACTTGTCTGAAGTCCTATTATTTGATTTTGGGTCCTCCGTTGTTTGGTTTGAGCATGAAAAAATTTAGTATTTTTGTCTCCCTCTTAAAGCCATTTATTTGAATTTTTCTGTTTCCAGTATATTTCTTCTGTAACATAAGTATGTTTGAGACTCAAATTAGCTTTCTAAATTTCTTCTGTATTGGGTGAGGTACAATTCTTTAATCCTTCCACAACGTGTTTTAAGTGACTAATTTTTTGTCGACTAGATTGTATGTATTTACTCTTCCAATGTGAGATTTCATGTTGACAATTTCTAATTTTGTCTTTAAAAGTAACTCTTCTCTGACATGAAATTTCTGTCGAGCTCTTTTTAATTATGTCCTTAAACCTTGGTTTGCCAATCGAACATTTGTCAAAAATAAATTGACGATGGGATATAAAATTTTGTTCACTAAAACTCCCAACTATGGGTTTGTGGTCTGAACCTATCATATCTAAATATTCAATTTCGGATTTGGGAAACAATTCATGCCAATCTTCGTTCGCAAAACCTTTATCTAGAATGCAACGCACTATACCGTTATTTCTAACACCCCGCCATAACAAGGGGTTACCAAGTTTTGGAAAGTCAATGTATCTACAATCTTTAATCATCTGATTAAATGTCATGAAAGAATTGACATTTCGTAACAGACCTCCTTGTTTTTCATGATTACCAGATAATTCATTGAAATCACCTATGATTAACTAAGGAGAATTTCTTTGAATGGCCATTCTGGTTAATCTTTCCCAAATATAATCCCGTTTATTTTGGATAGGCTCACTATAAAAGAGAGTAATATTCGTCTATTTATCTTTTAAAACGAGAGAAATATCAATTATATTTTTATCTTTATGAATTATTTAAACACTATAAGTGTTTGAATAAAAAAAAGCTAAACTGCAACTAGTCTAATCCTTCTTAGTAACTTTTTAAAACTGTTTTTAGATATACGTATCTTTTAATTTCTTTTGTTTAGATATTTTCTTGTTTAGACTATGTTTTCGAGATATTTTCATTTTTTTCAGGTTTTATGTATTGCATTGTTATTCGAACAGTATATTCTGTTTATATAATTTCACTGAGAAAAAGAAGATGAAAGTTAACTTAAGTGCAGAGACATAGACATCACATGCTATTTTTCTAATATATTTTGCTATGGTCAAATATTTTGCTATGTTGCTTTGAAAGTGGGCTCGAAATAGCTGAGATTTGGGTCAGGCTTCATCAAACATACTGTTAGGCCCAATGAATAATAGTAAGGCCGAATGAACAGCAGTAAGGTCCAGTGAGTAGCCATTATCTTTTGATCAGAGCCGTTTGTTTTGGCACATAAACTTACTCTTCAATCCATAAAGAACCCGGTTTAAGCTTGCTCTGAATGAAACAAAGACATTAAACAAACCAAATAGACAAAGGCATTAATTTGTTTGTCTTTCCCTGTAATCTAATGTTTGTTTGATGTTATTGATTTGTGTCAAATCAGGTTATCAAAACTTATTACTATGTTTTTGTAAAAATTTATTATGGACTTGTAACTATTTTTATTTATTTATTATATCTCTATATAATATTTGATTTCTTTTTGTTTACTTCATAGTTTGATTTATATATAAAAATTTATTAATTTTATACATTGATATATTAAAATTTATTTATAATAGTGACCAGTGTTGTATACAAAATATATTAATTAATCTTTGTTGATTTAAGTTTTGATTCATTATAATTTTTACATACAAATTCTTTTATTGGTGTTATTTAGGTTTTTTCAATGTAGGTTTTAATCCACTGATAGTTGAGGCAATTGGATTAATACCTCAGATGATACTGTGCTCTCGAGAAGAATTGACTCATATGGAAATGGTGGATTTAACTTAAATGGTAAACTGTGAAAAGTGAGGTTATTTACTGTTATGTCTGTAGAAAATTGGACAAATTACACTATCCAACCAACTATATCCACCTGAACCCATATCCAAATAAAACAATTTGGATCTTGCACAAGTATCCCCAACAACCGAATAAAAATTAAATTTCATGAAATTAAATTGAATTCAACATAATCAATTTAAAATCGGATTCATTAAAACGACAAAATTGATATATTCCTTTTACAATTTACCCTAATTTTTTGCTTAACTTTTCAACTCTCCAATACAATTACAACCCTTCAGCAAATCGATTTGAAACCAGTGGAGTTTTGGTTGCTGTTTCCGGAAGGAATGTAAATGTAATCGAATTAACTTATGCTTTGACTATCAAACCTCTTATTCACTCTTGTTCCTCTTATTTTAGCTTTCAGATCAATCTCTTCTTTTCATCTTCTCCTCAGCTCGAATCCAGTCTTCACGACTTTTCTACACAATAATGGCACACGTAGAATGCAGCATGCAAAGGAGTCGATTGTAAACTTCCACTGTCTCTAGTTCCTAAGTCATGTCTGATTTGTATTATTCTATGGATTTAAGCTAATCACTGATAAGCTCCAAACAATTGATCAGAGATTGACAAAGGTAGAAGTTTATGTCAAAGAACTCAAAGAACCCTCAATTTGTATGATCGTCAAGAACTCAAATAATTTCTGAAGAAAGAATCGAACAAGTAGGTCCTAATTAAAGCAATTGGTATGAATTGGTATGAACGTCAATAACTCTTACTTGAAATGTGAGAGTTTGCTTAAAAATAAAACTCGTTTGATGATTATCTCTATATATTAAAGCTGCCCTACGCTTTTCTCATAACCTTCTATTTGTAAAAAAATTCACAATTGGTCCTTACTTTATTTTCATTTTTTTAAAATATTTAATATAACATAAAAAGTAAGTAAATTTTTTAAAAAATTCGGTCTGTTTCTACCTCGGAACTTTGACATAAAGCCAAATCTATCTGAACTTTGAGTCGCGGTCTAATTGCACAAAAATTGGATCCTAAAGTTCTAATTCAACCTCAATTAAAACTTTTAAACCTAATTCCACTATTTTGTTGGTTAAGCTTTTAAAAGTAAACTAGACGGTATTGGTACACGTCTTAATCAATTATAACCAACTTATTTTTATTTTTAGACCCATATGTCGGCCCGTTTAAAGTCTCTTTGATCAATTTTAGGGAACTCAGAATCCTCAAACTGAAAGAACGAAGAACCCAAAATTTTGATGTTCTCTGGATCTCGAGGAAATTTGAAGAAGAATATGAATAATGAGTCTGGAGCTTCAAGTGGTTCAGCATGTACTCGAGAAAGGAATAGAATCGTAGAGATTCCAAAGCAATGTTGGTGTGAAAAAAAGTTGTTACAATGGAATCCGAATCCAAAAAGAATCCACCGAGAAAATATTTTTGTTGTGCTTATGCTGCTTCCAATGCGGTAATTCTGTTCATGTTCTAATTTTGTTGTTAATTTTATTTTGATTTTTGAAAATTTGATTTTTAGATTCTCTTTTGAAATTTTGATTATTAGAATTGTGATTTTGATTATGTGTAGCTTAAGGATGATAAGTATGTATTTAAGTGGGCTGATGATGCAATGTTAAATGAGTTAAAAGCATTGAATTTAAATTTTTGATGCTTGAAGAAATGAAAGATTTTTACGAAAGAGAACAGAGAGACGGAGAAGTTGTTTGAAGGGCTTGAGGAAATGGTATTTGAGAAGTGGAGAATTTGGTAGAAACAAAGAGCAAGATCATGACACTTGTATTTGCATCATTTGGTGGTCTTGTTATCATGGGTTTGGTCATCAAACTTGTAGTGTAATTGGTGGCGTTACGTTCTTTTGTTGTTGTTATTGTAGAAGACGAGAATAGTAGGTGTTTGATCTCTTGGAATGTTATGTTATAGTAATTCATATGTTGGTTATAAATGAGAATGGGAATTGGAGACAATATGTACCAACAACAGCAACTTATTACAACACATGTACAAACAAGTAAAGCAACGAAAATGGCAATTGGAGAGAACAAATGTACCAACATGAACAATAACAAATAAAATCGATTAAAAACTCATGTACCAACAAGATCAATAACTGAGAATGAAATGTGTTGTCATAATATCAATAGCCGAGAATATCATTCAATCACAACAAGACAACAATCCAAAAAACCACAACTGCCTTGTTGTTCATTAGATCTAATTTAGAAGTGTCATAATACCTAAGCGGTCAACATAGTTCGAAAATGACAAACAAAAATAGAAGCTTCTCCATAACATCTCCATCTTCTACTCATTGTTTAGCTGCATAATTGTCTGTGAAGATTCACCTTGTACATGGACTATGGAGTGAGACGACAATCCCTTGAATCAAAACAGTAGGTATCAGGGTATATAAACAAAATAGAGAATGCAGAGAGTGTTAACAAACAGAATAGACAAACAAAATAGAGAATGAAACAGAGATTGATAACAAACAGAATAGACAGAAGAAAGAACCTGTGTAGCTCCAGCTCCAGATTTGTGGAATCAAGAGTTATGATTTGCTTTACCACAAATGCTACAATGCATAACTCTTTTCAACTGTTTTGGTTTTTCTCTTTGTTGGTGATTTATTTATCCCTTTAATCCGTTTTTCTTTGCCTCGTTCTGGTCTTCTGGGCATTGCATGAGGAGGAGGCTCGTGAATGTTTGGAGCACCTGTGTCTGGCCAGAACTGAGTCCCTCTAAGCTGGACTAATCCCTCAGCATAATTTTTCTTCCATGTTTCTGTGCGGAACCAATGGGAGACATAGTCTTTGGGTTGTAACCTCTTGGGAAGAATAACACTATAAGCATGTTCAAAAGGAATACCGCAAATGTCATACTTTCTGCAAGTGCAAGTCATCCTCTCTAAGCTAACTCGATGGCTACATCCATTAATCTCAACTTCAAACATTGAATTAGTATTACTATTAACTATACTCTCAACTGCCCTCTTATGTTCTTTGGCCAAAAACTTAGCCACATAAGGCGTACATAAACCTTTGTGCTCCATAGTAATAGCATGACGAGTATTAATATGAACCATGGCCAGTCTTCGAATGGTCTTGATGTAATCCTAACAAGATCGACACTTCAGAAGGAGTTGGGAGGATAGATTTGGCTTGCTCTAGATCACAAAGATGAAGAAGAAGCCGTGATGGGTCGTTAGGTCGCACGAAGGATGGGGAAAGCCTTTGATATTCTGTTGGTTCTTTGTATATTACGCACCAAAGAGTGAAAAAATTTGAGAAGACATTTTAGATTCAAAGTTTGTTGTTTATTCTATTAGAGGCCACAAAAATATAAAGTAAAATGAGAAGATGAGAAGTCTTGGACACACTCCCAAGATATTCTCGCAAATGACAAAACATTAAATGTTGTCTTGAAACTACAACAACAATAAACTCTCATTTGACTCCTTGTTGAACCCTTGGATTCTAAGCCACGTTTTTTGGGCCTTTATTTGGCTTAGAATCACATTGACAAATGGGTCTCTTGTTGGTGTAATCCAGATGCCTCATTAAAAACCTTAAGGAGAAAACCTAATGGGATAAAACTTACTTAAGGAAAAAAGAGTGCAAATGAGTTACACACCCATTTGTTAATCTTCTTGAATACTCATCTCAAGCATCAAGGTAAGAATATACTGTATTTTGTTGCCTGTCTTCTTGATTCCATAGCAATTTCCATGTTTCCTTGTTGATGAAGTTGTTCTTGAGCTGCACCGGTTGAGTCTTGAGATTGAGTTTGAAGTGGAGCTCCCTAATATCACATCATCTCCTTCTACTTGAAAAGGATTTGACCTCAAATCCGAATTATCTGCAAGGAAATAAAGCAAGTTAGTACTCATGAAATTAAGTAGGGTCAAGAAGTTACCTCCAAATATGTGTAGTCTCGTTTTTGGCTTGGATGCAGCATCTGGTGATTCTTCCTTGATCTGAATGAAGAGACAAAGATTCAAGTGTTTAGTTTGGGCCAGATCGGGTGGATTGAATCGTGGATCATCCTCTCTTGTTGTACGTTTGAATATAGCTCTAGAAACTCTTTTTGGATTTTCTTTCCTTAGATACTTCCGGTTCCAAAACTTGAAGTGATAACTCAATTGTTGTCTTGGTCCATAACCAACTTGATTACTTAGAACTTGAATCGCCTTTACCTTTTAATTTAACTTGTCTTTCTTGTTCTTTCATGAAAACTAGAGAAAACACATCAAATGTGTGGTAGGAACAGAAAAACAATCTCTCAAGATGATCATTCATACTTACATTACTTATAGAATTTGAGATCATATTCGAAAGACTAAATTCAAGTTTGTGATCCCTCACATCGAGTTTGCAAGGCTTAATCAACATGTTCTTAAACAAGCAAATCAATTTAGGCCAAGTTTTAAACATTGTACATCCTGTTTCAGTTCTAAGTATGTCAAACACATTGCTGCACAAAGAGACTCTTAGAGAAGGGTTAAACTCACGAAATTTATCAGTCATAAATCCAATTCGTTTAGAAAACTTCTCAAGTGTGAGTTCTTCAAAAGATGGAACCATTTTATCAAAAACAAAGCTTGAAACTCAAATTTCTTTCATATTTTTCAGATCAAAACGTTTTTCATCTTGAGCAGAGACAATCACAAACAAAGCATGACTCGTTTTTATCAAATCAAACTCCTTACAATGCTTTTTTTGTGTAGTTACAAGAAAATACCATGAGAACACGTTCTGGCTCCAAGTTAAATGATTGTTTTAGTTCACTATCCATTGGCAAACTCCTTTGTATGTTCCCTAAAAACAAATCAATGCTACTCGGTTTCTCCGGTTCCAAAGGGGTTAGGTTCTCAAGCTTAAAATCAGATTGAATAGAGGAAAGAATACACTTAGCTTGCTCATCCTTTTTAGTGTTTCTCTCTATGTTTCCTTTATGAACCGTGGGCTCCTTGTTGGCTTTAGTAGCAGCAGTTTGGTAATGACTCATTTCTCCTTTTGAATATTGCCTCCAATGTTTTGAACAATTCTTCTCGACAACTTTTTACGTCATCTTCGTCTTTTGATTTGTCTCGATCAAAACTCTGTTTTCCTCGACCCGAGCTTGATTTTCCATTTTTAGTTTGTGTTGGAGGCTCGTGTGCTTTAAAAGAAGATGCAGGTTGAGTCTTTTGTAGCCATGAGTCTAGCTTCTTATCCAACATCCTTTCCATAGCCTTGAGCAATACCTTGTTGTTGATGCTTTGTAATGTCTCATCCTCCTTGTTAGCCATGTTTTCTGCAAGATACAACACACAATAGCCAGTGACAAGTTTCTTTTGTAATAGAAATGGTTGCACACAAAGTGACTCTTCAAATGACACCAGACTCCTTTAGAAAATTTGATAACAACAGTATGAATTGATCAGAAAAAATAAAATATCAAATCACGTTCAAAAATTCCATAAACAATTTTAGAAAATACTAGACTTATCCTAGAATTAAACGCAATTGGATTCACAATTTCTCAAATGCCAAATAATTATAAAATTAAAACAAGATAACAGACAGATGCGATTAAACCAAACAAGTAGTTCTATTGAATATGAACAGTCATGTGAAAAACAAGCAATCTGTATGTGATTTCAACAATTATCTAGCAATTTAACACTTTTTTTTATGATTTTATTAAATATAATAGATGGTGGAAGCAAAGAAAAATGGATTGAAGGAAATGAAAAGACAAGAAAAGATAGAGAAACCGAAAACTCAACTTCTGAAGTGGCTCTGATACCACTTGACATAATCCTAACAAGATCGACACTTTAGAAGGAGTTGGGAGGATAGATTTGGCTTGCTCTAGATCACAAAGATGAAGAAGAAGCCGTGATGGATCGTTAGGTCGCATGAAGGATGCAGAATGCCTTTGATATTCCGTTGGTTCTTTGGATATTACGCACCAAAGAGTGAACAAATTTGAGAAGACATATTTAGATTCAAAGTTTGTTGTTTATTCTCTTAGAGGCCACAAAAATATAAAGAAAAATGAGAAGATGAGAAGTCTTGGACACACACCCAAGATATTCTCGCAAATGACAAAACATTAAATGTTGTCTTGAAACTACAACAACAATAAACTCTCATTTTACTCCTTATTGAACCCTTGGAGTCCAAGCCACGTTTTTTTTGGGCCTTTATTTGGCTTAGAATCACATTAACAAATGGGTCTCTTATTGGTGTAATCTAGATGCCTCATTAAAAACCTTAAGGAGAAAATATAGTGGGATATAACTCACTTAAGGGAAACAGAGTGCAAATGAGTTACACACCCATTTGTTAATCTTCTTGAACATTCATCTCAAGCATCAAGGTAAGAATATACTGCATTTTGTTGCCCGTCTTCTTGATTCCATAACAATTTCCATGTTTCCTTGTTGATGAAGTTGTACTTGAGCTGCACCTGTTGAGTCTTGAGATTGAGTTTGAAGTTGAGCTGCCCAATATCACATTAAGTCTCAAGCATAGGCACCAATGGTTTCTCCCTTGCTTTGACAGTTAATGCATTAAACAACTCGGTAGAGTTATTTTCCACATCCCGCGCAATGATTTTCCAGCCTGTAGAAAGCTCTACACCAAGTCCATGGTTTTTCTTTCATTACATCTTGGAATACTACTGTGTCATAGTTGAAGATCCAATCAAGGTTTTCATTGAACTGCACCTCATTATAACACCATGTCAAGTTCCAAATTAGTTGTTTCATCCATGGTTTCTTTCCATTGGGTTTCTTCAAATTGCCATATATATAGGGTAAAATGGATATATTTGAAAAAAGTAGGTTATCTAAGTAATTTAAAAAAAATAGGTTATCCTAGTAATATATAAAATAAAGTAGTTTATATTAGTTAATTTTTTCTTTTATTTTTTACTAATTATTTTGACCTATAGATTAAAAGCTATTAGTAAACATCATTTACAATCAATGTAAATTCGACAAAAAAAACAATATGAAAATTTTAATAAGGGATTTTTGGACAAAATAGTGTTTTTTTTTTTTTTTTTTCAACCTTACTCATTTTTTTTAATATTAATGGGATCGACAAAGGCCCGATCCATAACCAAATTTTTTTCCTTCGTATTACATATGGGAGGAATTTAACTCGGATGTCTGGAGAATGCTAAAGTGGTCTCTACCACTGGGCCACATGTCTTCGGCAAAAATAGTGAGTGTTTATAGAAATTTAAAATGATATATGATAAATAAAAAGAAAACTGAGACACATTAAACTCATTTTACACCAATAGAGTACCAAAAGTTTATTAGTTCGATATACATTAGACTGTAAACCGGACAGCGATATAATAGTGTTATTCACTGAGACACATTTTTTTTTTTTTTTAATATAACTTTTTTTATCAAATGAATATTGTAGATTTTATTTATAGATTAGTCGTATCTTTAATTTATAATAGAATCATCTATTTACTAATCTTAATATTTGTATGTATAATTTGAAGTGGAACAAATTTTGAGGGTCAACATTATTTATTTGAAAAAAAATATAGTCTAAACATTTTCTGCTATGTTCAATTGAAAACATTTTTAATACTATTACTTTGTTTAAAAGGTTATTTATAAACAGAGAGTTCAAGATTACAAATATAATATATATGTATATATATATCTTCAAAATATTTAAATATATTGTTTATGTAAAATCATATTATAAAAACTTAAAGATAAAACTCAAAATAAATGGCCTATAGAGAATCAGGAGATTTGACATCAGATCTTTAGAGAGAAAATTTACTAATAATTATATGTTTTGTAAATAGTATTAATAATTTTTTAAAAATTAGTGATCTAATGGGTATCACAGGGTTAGTTTATGGAATAGTCTTTTATTCGATTGTGGATAGAGATATATATAAAATCTTTTTTATATTAAGATTGTGGATAGAGATATATATTTTGTAATAAAGATAAATATTAAAAAATCTATCTTAAATATTTATCTTCTTACTTTTTAGGGCTATTTCCAAAAATGGGTCATGCAATTGACCCCCATTTTTCTCTCTCCAAATTTTTTACTAAAATGACCTTGTGGCTCTATATAATTTCAATCATGCAATTAATTTTTTTTTATTTTTCTTTTAATTACGAAAAAGAATTGAAAAGACATAAATATTTGTGACAAACAACTTATTTACAACAATGTCACTGTCTTCAAAATTTCCAACCACCATTAACAACCAAAAGTGAGCTTTAAATGCTGAGTTACCTACCATTTTCGGATTCAATAAGCTCTAAATGACTAACATAACATCACATTCTTCCACTCTCTCACCAATTTCATCCAAAAAACTCTCTTATTTTCATTTCAAATTTTTATATCTTCTTGTTTCTTCTTGTTTTCTATGTTTTAGAACTAAAAACGATTAGATTTCATCGGTGTAAACTTGACTCAAAGTTCTGGGTAGTAACTGAAGGTAAACTCAAGCTCAATCTAACTCATTACCATTTTTTTGTTTTTTTTGCAGAAAGTAGACTTAATTTTAAGTCTACTTCGATTGTAGACTTAAAATTAAGTCTACAAGTCAACATATGGGCTAGTTTTGCATTTGACCAATATGTTGTAGACTTAATTTTAAGTCTATATTTATATATTTGTTGAGAAAAAATTTGTATGCAGACTTAATTAGTCTACATTAAAAAAGGTTAGTTTTGCAATTGACCAATATGTTGACTATCGAAGTAGACTTAACTTTAAGTCTACATGACAAGTCTACAATATGTTAATAAATGTAGACTTTATTTTAAGTCTACTGAGGTTAGTTTTGCAATTGACTAAGTTTGACTTTTTCAGTTAAATCTACTCGTTAAGTATACAAGATGTAAACTTAATTTTAAGTCTACTTTTTGAAAAAGTAGACTTTACTTTAAGTCTACTTTTTACTTCACATATGACGTAACTAAATAAAAAAGTAGACTTAAAATTAAGT
>OVBA01007223.1:0-15103 GCA_900406435.1 Lepidium aucheri
CATTAAGCTCAAGTATTAGAAGGGGAATGTTCCATTCATCAATCCTATTTGTTCCCTAACAGTTGAATTCAAAAGCCCCAGAATCCCTAAATCCAATCTAAGATCAACTCAGACATAGAACAATGAATCAAGTAAATCATGATGAACTGAAACTAAAATTGCATTAAGAAATAGAAATAGGATTCAGAAATTCTTCTTAAGTGTGAAGAGATCTTCTTCCTAGCTTACAAACTCTCAAACTTCTGTAAAAATCGTTCTTCCAAAGCTCAAAGACGACTTAATAAAATAAAATAGGAAAAGAGTATTTATAGGTTCCAAAACAAGAGCTGAAAGTTCGTGAAATTAGGTTTCTTCGAAGGGCATCGATCGATTGATCCTTGTGATGATCGATCGATTGATCCTTGTGATGATCGATCGATCTTTGGATATTGAGTCGATCTCTCAGAAGCCAAGTCGTTCTTTAGATTGTTCGCATATTCCTCATTAAAGCTCTGATCGATCGATCTTTGTATTGACCGATCGATCCTTCCTCTCGTGGAAAATACCAAAAAACGCCTCAAACTTCTCCAAAGTCCTCCTTCAAGCATGATTCCAACTCTGAACGTTTTTGACATGAAATCTCAATAAAACACGGAAAAATTCCCCAATTATAACCATAATAATGAGCTCAAAACCGACAAAATATGAGGAACATCAATTCCCCCAGACTTAGCTTCTTGCTTGTCCTCAAGCAAAGAAAGAAAAGACTGTAGGAAGANGGTAGGAAGATCACATCTCATCAGACAAATGACTATCTCCAGATCCTACACATCAAGTCCAAAGTGATCACAAGAATATCACTTATCAAAATCGAGACCACCTTGTACTTCCCCCAGACTTGGCAAACATAACAATCTCGTGTCACAATTCAAAGCAAACAATCAGATTCTCCATACTGACTTCCTAATGAATCTAAGTGCAGTCTCATTCAAGGGAATATTGATCAAAAAGCGAAAAGTTCCTACTTCTACTCTCTAGACTACCTTCAATCTGATCACATCTCTCTCTTTTCATAAAACCAATTCTTCCCAGGTTTGCTTAGGGTGTCTTTTTTTTATTACATGGTTGATTCTTTGGTAACTAAAGAGTATACATGAGTTTCTTCATTGGAGTTTCTCTCATTAAGCTAATTAGTAAAGTGAAAAGGATTACGTCATTGGATGTATCCTCAGAAACCTCCAATTCACTTCAAAAACTTGCAGCGTCATTGGGAAACTTTTACCCTAGGCTAACTTCATGCAAAAACTTAGATCGAGTACCATCAGAATTTAGCTTAAAATGCCTCAAAATGATGTAGAGAGAAACAGAACCAGACTTACAAGGAACATCTTTTATTGAGTAAAGAGAAGGAACATACCTGATGTATTACCAATTCCCTTGACGAGAGGATTAAGTCAGGTTAGGTGTGAAATCAGCATGAAATCCCCTGAAAGTTGAGATGAATGTGCCCTGAAACTGAGTCTTGATTTGTCTCTAGGTTTTCCAATAGTCTGATCGATTCCTGACAAATGCAAATTAAGCGATATTGAGTCCATGATAGTGCTGAGAAAATCGAAAATGAAGCAGTCCAATTTTCAGTCTTAAAAGCTCAAAATACTGAAATAAATGAAAGAAATAGTCTGAAAAATCGAGAGTGCAAAAGAAACAAAACAGGAAAATGCGTTAGTCAATAAGTGTTCTCTCCCAGACTTACTTTACACCATCTCGGTGTAAAAATAAACTAAAAAGAAGACACAAAAACACATAAGAAAAAAAAGAAAGCAATAAATAGTCTAAAGTAAAATGAACAGAAACGGAAACAAATGCTATGTGATGTCAAGGAAAACGACGCTCCAATGGCTGATCATCTTCATCATAATCATCAGACTGATGTCCAGCAACATCTGGTCGGCTAGTAGACGCATTAGGCATAGAGACATGCTCATCGCGATCAGCTGCAAGTGCACTCATACACAAAGAAGCTGGGATCTTCCTCAAAGTATCCCAAATAGTCCGCTGAATCGACCTCTTCCTCCTCTCATTCTTGACTTGCCACTCTCTAAACTACTGATCCGTAAAGTCTGGTGAGTAATGAGGCAGTCCGAGTTCCTCCTCAGGAAATTCAGGAAGCAAAAACCTAGAAGGTTGAGTAGCAGGATGTACAAACGGAGCAGAAGTGGAATCTCGAGCTCTCCGAGATCAGGCACGTGGTGCGGCTTCCTTCTCCTTCAGCTTGCCGGAAATCTCAGGATGTGACAAATCTGGCCGGAACTCCACTTTCTCTCTGCAGGTAACCGAAGTGATGTGAGGAACTAGGAGGATAACATACATCATCTGTGGTGTGTCATCGAAGAAAATCCACTGCTTCTTCTCTAAAAAGTATCCAAATCTGGCCAAGGCAGCTGTATCGATCAAATTTATCCTCTCCACAACTTCTGTCTGACTGAGATCTAACATGAAATCTGAAAATCGGTGTCAAGAGGCTACCAATCGGCTCAACTAGTCCCTTCCTCAGGTCACCTCTGAATCTGCGCTTAACCAGCTCATTAGCAAATAAATACCCCCAGTTGATGTTCAAAGGAGGACCTGTAGCATAAGTAGGATCTTGATAAAGATCTAGTACCAAAGGATAGATGGCTTCGTGCAAGTACTCTAGCTGAGACTTGGTGGCACTGCCTGACTCTTGCTTAGCAAGAACGGTCGACCCGATATGCTTTGCAACTATCCGGATCGTATGATTCCTGATGTGAGTAAGCTTTGAACACTTACCCTCATACCCATCACCAGATAACAAGTACCACAATGCATTCTTTGGAGGAGAATTCTTTGGTGGTTTCTGTCCAACTGCATACTCATCAACACCATAAACCGGACACAACTACTGAACGGTGATCGTGTAAAGAACTCCCCTGTACATGTACGTGAGGTACTGAGCATAAACTGGACTGTGGGGATCAGCACTCATATGCAGATCACATGTCACTAAAAACTGCCTAACGACCTCTAGATAAAGTGGATAGGAATCAAAACAGAACCTGGTCAAACCAAGATTATCGAGCAGCTTAGTAACATCCTTAAGAATCCCCATCCGATGCAATGTCTCACAGCAAAGAAACTTCGTTGGGATCAATGTGTTAGTGAGCAGCCGATCATAGAAGCTCTCATGAAAACTCTTTCAACCATCTCCATCCTTCCTTTTCTTGTATGCTGATGTAGTCTTGACGTAAGAAGGAGTGTCCCTGCTAGCCATAGTATCGACAAAGTATGAATGGTCCGGTCTTGGCCAAGGCGAACACTCACCAACTTGTCCATGTGTAGGTGCATTATCATGTTGTTGTGATGACTGACCACGCTGAAGATTCGAAGATGCTCTGACCTTCTTTGTAGGCTTCTTAGGATTAGTAGTCGATGTTCGAACCATCTACAATGAAAGAATAGAGACATAACCAAAGAAAAATGAGTGTGTAATCGAGAGAATTCGCAAGAGTTTGAGAACTTAGGCATACAAATGATCAGTGGTTTGATTTCTATTCAATTAAACAAGATCAACATCCAGCAATGCATCAATCGAACTACAATCATCAAGATCAACCCTAAAATTTCGAAATTCCTCTAAGAATTCTCCTTCAACCTAACATTCAATCTCTAATCTAAATTCAATCATCCAAACAGCAAGGGGGAGTCTAATTCATGTAAGAATAAGGCATATGCATCAGTTAATCAATAAAAATCAACAAGCAAGCAAGTTCCTCTTTACCCAATTAAACTTCCAAAGTCGGATAAAAAATTCGAATTTAGAGAGCATACCTTGGATAATCAAAGTAATGAACCATAGAATCAGATATAAAGTGAAATTCTAAGCGGATTAGGCTTTTGAATCGTTAAAAATGGATGAAAAACGAGAGAGAAATCGAGGTTTGAAATTTTTCGGAATAGGAAATATAAAAGCTTGTTTGAAACCGTTCTACGCGTTTAAGAAGACGAACCTGGGTTAAGTATCGATCGATCCTTACGTTGATCGATCGATCTGTGCTCTCGTGAGCAAAGAACAATCGATCCTTACCTTCTAAATCGGGCAATGGATCGTGCGCAAGGTAGTTCCCGTTTGCTTGATCGATCCCAGCTTCACAAGTTGGTCTATGGTTCGTGCGCTTCTTCTGTCTTTATTGCCCAATCGTGCTGTTCAGCCTAGGTCAGGCTTCAGATCGTGCACTTTTTCTCACCTTACTGCTCGATCGATCCATACAGTTTAAGTCGGGTAATGGACCGTGTGGTAATCAACTGTTCCATTGCTCAATCGATCCTTGTATATCATGTCGTGCTCTGGATCGTGCCGCAGTCCTATCTCCTTCGATTGGTCGGGTTATGCTTGTTAGGTCAGGCAAAAGATCGTGCGAAAACCTATAATGCTCGTTGATCGATCGATCGTTGGGTGGATCGATGGATCGTTGCTCTCCGGCAGCTTCCTACTTTGAAGAAAAATACAAAAACAAAAATGAATGAAAAATAAAAGAAAGACGAAAAACAAACTACCTAATAGTGGGTTGCCTCCGACTCAGCGCTCTTTTTTTGTCATTAGCTTGACTCGGATGCCATTCAGATAGCGGAACTGCTTGAGTGAGGTTTGCTCACTCCTTGGACACTAATCTCCTCGATGATAAACTTCTTCAGCTGTTCATCTTTCTTGTGAAGTGTCCTCCCTGAAGCATCCAGCAATGCAACAGTTCCATCCCGGCATATATCCTTGACCGTGTAAATTGCAGAAGTATCAAAGCTAAAACTATCTGCAAAAACTTTGATAACTAAACCTTTAACATCATAGTTGCAGAATTTGTCAAGACGATAAAGGATACAAGTGTCTTGATGTTAAGCTTAGTTCTTCTCCTGCTCACGAAGCAACTCATACTCATCATCACAGTCACTGTCTTCTTCACCATATACTGCAACTCGACTGGATGATTCAGTACTCACTTGGTTTCCTCCATCATCTCGAATCATCCTACAGACTCGATGAAGCTCGAATAGGGTATGAAACATCCTTGTCCACGTTCTGCAACACAACTCTCTGACTTAGGAAGTCTAACTTAGCACCAGCTGTGTTGAGGAATGGCCTACCCAATAAGATCGGAACAGCTCCTTCTCTAGCCATCTCAACAACAGTAAAGTCTGTAGGGATCTTGCAATTCCCAACCAGAAGAGTGAAGTCAACAAGTCTTCCTCTAGGTGCCTTAGAAGATGCATCTCCAAAATAAACTGATGAGTTATGCTCTTGCATTAGTTCAATACCGAGATTCTTCATAGTCTCCAAAGAGATCACATTGATACTAGCTCCAGAATCACACAAGGCATCACTGAAAACTAGCTGTCCAACTCGACAAGGTATAGTGAACTCCCCTTGATCTTCTAACTTCGCAAGCTCCTTAGGATATGGAATAAGAGGCTTGTACTTACTCTCAACTGAACTCCCTACTTTTGAATTGACCACATTGCAAGATTCCTTGGGATTCTTCTCAACTTTTCCAGGTAAAGCTCCTTGTGGACGTTTAATAGCTTCAGCAGTCTGAGCAACTTGAGTGTCTAGCTTCTTTATATGCATAGAAACCGACTCGAACTTCCCATTCATATCATTGTAGATGTTGTCCATCTTAGCATTAAGCTCCCTTGTAGTCTTTTGTTGCTCAACAATAAGTTGCTGAATCAAGGCCTTAATCTCTTCGTTTGATGTTCCTGAAGCTGCTGCTAAAGGTTGTTGCTGCATCGGCGGTGGCACATAAGGCTTATATTGCCTTTGCCAGTTACTTCCTCCTACATTTGGAACAAACGGCTTCTGATTACCCCATCTCTGACCTGAATTTTGAATGAATGGCTTTCCCTGAAAAGGTGATTCTTGAGGCAATGTAGGTGCTGGAAAGGTAACATCCTGAGGGTTCTCGACGTTAGTGCTCCTGTAAGAGAGGTAGTTCGAGTTTTGCTCCCTGTTCTGCCAGTTAACATAATCGACCTCTCTTTCGTCTTCAGAACCAACCGAATCATCCTGAACCTGAGCCACTTCTCTGCTATCCTCAACTTGATTCACACTCCTCTGATTACCCTGATTTGCTCGGATCAGAATATCCAACTTTTCAGGAATGTCATCAATCCTCTGAATCTCGACATTGTTCACCTTCCTAGTTTAATCATATTCTGGAAGATGACTTCCAGAATTTGCAGCCAAGTTATCAATCAGAGTGAAGGCTTCATCCCTAGTATTAGTCATAAATTCTCTATTGTTGGCAGCATTTAGGGAATTCTTGTACTCCCACTCGATTCCACTATAGAAAGTGTTGAGAAGCTGCTCATCTGAGTACTCATGGTGTTGACAATCTTGCTGATACTCTTTGAAACGTTCCCATGCTTCATTCAGAGATTCCCCAGATCATTGCTGAAACGATGAAATCTTGCTCCAGAGAGCCGCAGTCTTGGACTTAGTGTAGAACTGAGCAAGAAACGCTGCTCGAACCTGAGTCCATGTGGTGAGCGATCCTGGAGGTAATGAGCGCAACCACCTAGAAGCTCTGTCTGAGAGTGAATGATGGAATAGCTTACACTCAACATAATCAACAGGTACACCGTTGGAGCTTGTGGTGCCACATGTCTTTGAAACTCTTGATGTGATCCATAGGATTCTCGCCTCGAAGTCCATTGAAGACATACTGCTTAACCAACCCAATAAGCTGAGGTTTGATCTCATAATCATTCATCTCAATCGCAGGAGGTCGGATAGCTGAGCGATTTTGATAGTGGGTATGTGGAGTGTCCAAGTTACCTATTGCTCTGCGTTAAGCAAGCTCTCTTGCCCTCCTAATCTCAGCCAACTTTCTCTGCAATTGTTGTACCACTATGGCCATCTCCTACAGATTCTGTGCTTGATTCTCTGGAGTGTTCATATTCCTAGCTTTCCTGTTCTCTCTTTCAACTCTCGCAAGCTCTTGATTATCCAAGTTGAATAGATTTTCAGAACCTTGACTTCTGGTCATACACCTTAAAAAGAATAGAAACGAACAAAAGAAAAACGTAAGTTATGATATAGACTTGAAACTGTAAACAGAATATCAAAAGGCAACTAATGGTTCCCCGGAAACGGCGCCAAAAACTTGATACAACAAGTTTCAACCATATATCCTACTGCAAGTGCACAACAAACGTAATAGTACTTAGGGGTCGAATTCCTCAGAAAACCAAATCACACTTTTAACCTCTATCAAATCGCAAGCTATATCAATCAAAATCAGAGAAATACATACTAACAACTTAATGTGGATGTAAACAATAAACTAAAGCAATCGGATATAGGTATTCATTCAGGAGTTAGAACTATTGTCAGGGAAACTACTCAAGAACTAATCTAATTATATTCTCAGCTTGAATATAAATAAAGATAAACCAACTCTCGTTGAATCTACCCCTCTTCTAGTAATCTAAAGATCCTAACTCTCGTTGGTTCCAGATTACAAATAGGCTTTATTGTTCAGGGTCAATTACCCACAACCCAACCTAGCATCAACTCTCGTTGGTAGTGAAGGAATTGCTCATCTAATCTAGTTCTGGTTCTTAACAAACTTCTGGAAAGTTAACAACCTAAAATCATTGACTAGGTGATCAAGCTAATCTATGCATTAAGCTCAAGTATTAGAAGGGGAATGTTCCATTCATCAATCCTATTTGCTCCCTAACAGTAGAATTCTAAAACCCTAGAATCCCTAAATCCGATCTAAGATCTACTCAGACATAGAACAATGAATCAAGCAAATCATGATGAACTGAAACGAAAATTGCATTAAAAAATAGAAATAGGATTCAGAAATTCTTCTCAAGTGTGAAGAGATATTCTTCCTGGCTTACAAACTCTCAAACTTCTGTAAAAATCGTTCTTCCAAAGTTCAAAGACAACTTACTAAAATAAAATAGGAAAAGAGTATTTATAGGTTCCAAAACAAGAGCTGAAAATTCGTGAAATTAGGTTTCTTCGAAGGGTTTCTTTGAGTCGATCTCTCAGAAGCCAAGTCGTTCTTCAGATTGTGCGTATATTCCTCGTTAAAGCTCTGATCGATCGATCTTTGTATTGACCGATCGATCCTTCCTCTTGTGGAGAATACCAGAAAACGCCTCAAACTTCTCCAAAGTCCACCTTCAAGCATGATTCCAACAATGAGCATTTTTGAGCCAAAATCTCAATAAAACATGGACAAATTCCCCAAATATAACCGTAATAATGAGCTCAAAACTGACAAAATATGCGGAACATCAGAGACTAGTAAACTATAAAATGGAACAAGCAAATCCAATTTGGCAACTGCGCCAATTTGATAAAAGAGTTTTTGCGGTTCTTCTTATCAAATCATTGAGCATAGGGTAAGTAAATGGAAGTTGTCGAACTAAATGCTCAGAGATGCTTGTAAACAATCTATCTAATACTATGTCCTAGTTCAGGTTAACCTAATCATTCTGTCACAAAGATATGTCAATATATTTCACTAGCTTATATTCTAGCACAAAAGACAAAATACACAAAATGACAAAAATAAAACAGAATTAAAATGACTAAAACTGAGAAATGGTAAACAAACAGAGAACAACAATTGCAGTAAGATAAAAATTGATTTTAAAGCAAGGATCTAGAGGATAGGGAGGTTGATGAGCGATAAACTCGCTGATCCCAACTCGTCAGACTCTTTGAGCGATCTCTTGACCATGATTAGGCTAGATCAGCCCCCTCTCACGGTGAGGATCCCTATTAAAATCGGCTGATCCATTACAGCTCTCGCCGCGATCAAGCCGAACCGGATGCATTAAGCTAAGCCCAACTCGTCTAACAACCGACCCACATGCTAAATCTCTCTTTGGCGGATCATGCCATCACTAGCAAAGCTTTTGGTCTCCGATTCTGTTAGCGCTAGCTTCCGGTCACGGCCCAAATCAGATCTCTCTTGATCAGGGAGAGATCATCATTAAGTTTGGCTTCGCTAGAAGAGATGGGAGTTCAGATCCTGAGTAGAACGGCGAGGGAATCAATGGATTCACCTCCGATCGCCATATCCTCGAGATCCAAACAGATCTACTGCGCCTCATTGCGTGAGGACGGAGGAGTAGGGATGATCTAGATTGCATAAATATAAAGAAACTTAAATGAAATTGCAGTAAAGTAAAGATGAAGAACAAGATAAACTTAAATCATATAAATTTCAAAGCATAATTACAGAGCAATAATCATAAGAGTACCTTAAACAAGTATAAAGATAAAAGCAATAAAAATAGAGAGAGTTTTTGCTAAAACAACAGATAATCCTCATAAGAGTGTGATTAGGGGTATTAATAGGGTTATTCGCATAACCGTAATGGTCAAACCGACCTAAGTCAATCAACCAGAAAATCTGTGAATCTTGTCCTTGGAGTCCTTGCGCGAGCTTGGGTACCGAGGAGTGCTTCTTGTCTTGATCCTTGTGGGTTCAGACTGAGTAGTGGGTCCGAGTGTAATCCTTGTGATGAAGATATTTTTGCCTTTGTTCCGCATTGGTCTTCCCTCGCGGCAGATAGATTGAGGCTTGTGACTGAGGCAGCTTTTCTTGAGCGCCCTGGGCAGTCCTCGCCTTGCGATCCGTGAGGTAGCGATTCAAGGTTGCACGATTCTTTTCACCCTTAATGTTCTAGCAGATGATCCGTTTGTCCTTAGCTCCAGTTTTAGCTCCTTTTCTGCTCCTTTTCCTAGATAAAACTCTAAACTCCAAATGCAAATGCAAAGAAAGCAAAACAAACATAAAAAGACCTAAGTAAACGGATAATCTCTCTAGACGGATGCAAAACAACCTAAAATAAGACTCTAAAACCATCAAAAATCACACACATCACATGTTCAGAGTTATGAAGGTCGTGAATGTCAGTGGTAGAAGGACCTTGTTTGCCACACGAGTCTTCATCACACAAGGGCCTTCCAAAAAGTAATGAGATTGATGAAGGTTTGCACACACACTTTGGCTTAGGTGACCCCTTGTGCTTAGCTTCTCTCACAACACATTCACTTGGCTGGTCCAACAACTCAATCAAGTCATTCTCCTTTGCAATCATGGGAAGAGAGTGTTTAAAACCGTTGACTTCATGCAACAAGGGTTTGGAGACCAACGTCGTTACCTCACTGTGTGGGTAGAGAATGTGCAAGGCTCTCCCGAGATCACTCACAATGCGCGAGAAAACACTCAAGAGTGTCACTGCTTCTCAGTCTGGGGCATAAGGAGTCTTTGGGCTCTCGAGTGATCTGGTTTCTCCCACAACAAACTAGAGCTTACCCAAGGATCCATTAGTCACATTCACATTGTCTAGGGTCTCTACGGCTAAGCTTCATCTTTGAGCACTTCCTCGCTATTGAAAACCCACTTCGAGCAATGCTTTGCTCTTGAAAAATTACTTGTCCTCAGCAAGCTAACCCTTTTTTCAATCTTCACACAAAAAGAAAGGGAACCACACAAAACACCTGAAACCATACAAATAAAAGTTTCTTGGTGGTTGAGTTTGGCTGGCAAGAGAGACTTTAGGTAAGTCTCCTTGTTGTGCATGGATGACATCTGGCTCCTCCTCGTCTTGGGTAGTCTTCTCTTGCAAACCATGGTACATCTCTTGTACCAATAGGGCATGACAAGGCGAGGCACGTGCTTCCCCATCGCACACAAACTCAGCGACAAACAGACCTAGGCTTGTAGAAGCATTGAGCATAGGTGGACGCTTAGATGGACTCGAGCAAGTCATCATGAATGTTGAGGGCTTCAAAGCGTGGAGGCGAAGCTTCTAGGGTATTAGGAGAGGCAGCCCTTATAGTGCTTGATACAGACCTCTACTGTGGAGATCAGTGGTAACCCATAAGAACATGGAAAATAGTGTTCATTATTGGTAATAAGAAAACTTTCTGGCATTGAAATTTTTCTAGATAAATGACAAAGAAAAACGTAGAACTACTTTTTTGTCAAAAAAGGAGTTAAAGACCTTCCAAACTTTATTCAATAAAAAAAAGAATCCCCTACGTCAAACACATACGTGGATAAGAAACTCCCATCGTATAGTCTAACAAAGTATCGCTAAGATTAGCAGGACAAGAATTAAACAAATGAAAATCCAAAGGTAAAGTAAAAGCTAAGTTAGCTAAACCATCAGCAAGGTAATTAGTCTCCCTATACAAATGACAAAATTCGGACTATCTAGTCCTTTGATGAAAAGTTGTAACACAAACATGTCATGAATGAAAAGGGATGAGATTCACCAATCCTTTTTTGTAAAAAAAAACCCACAAGTATCTCCGAATCAAACTCTAGCTCTATTTGTCGCAGTCCACATTGCCAAGCTATGTAGAGCCCATAATATACTCCTCGTAGTTCTGCTAACGAGCAGAGAAAATAGCAATATTAAGTACAAATCCCTCGATCCAGTCACCATATATGTCAGGAATCACACCTCCTACTCCAACCAAACCCAAATTTCCATGAGAAACCCCGTCACTATTAATTTTGTACCAGTCCTCACTTGGCTTCAACTAAGAGATTCTATGTTCAAATCGAGCATTTCTTGTACTCTCCCCACCAAAGATGACATATGCTCTTGTAACTTCCACTACAAGTTCCTTAGTGAAGCAAACTCGATCTCTGCAGTTTTAGTTAGAATCAAATATGTTACCATACCTCCACTTCCAAGCCCACCACACAGCTATGGAGAAGAGTATGGACCACGTATACCCCTTACGAGAAGTGCAATCCCCCAAGTTGTAATATAACCATTCAAGCAAAACTTGAGAGAATAGTAAGGCTTGTTTACTCCATCGTACAAACATCCACCAAATCGTGGCTGGACAATCTCGAAGGATATGCAAAATGGACTCCACCCCCCTCTACAAATGGTGCATGTACTATTCGAGCAGAGGTGACGACAAAACATATCCCCATTAGACATCAAAGCTTGGCTTGATGTAATCCAGAACAATATTCTAACTCGCTCAGGTGCCTTAAGCTTCCAAACTCTCTCGAAGACATATCTTTTTTTGTGTAACGGACAGCGAGTATAGTCAAGTATAAAGACTGGATTCTAAATATAGGTTATTTAATAAAAATATTGGTCATTTGATATTGCAGATCTTTTGGTAAAAATAGAAAAGTAAAAAGTTACTTAAATATTTTTCTTGGTAATTGTTACAATTTTAAAAATATTATATTAATTTCGTTTTTTTAATAAAAACAGAGGTATATATTATTCATGTGACTGTTTTTAATAAATAAGATGAACTAAGTTTTATTAAGTAAAAAAGAGATAAAAATAATACATAAAAATAATTTTTAATTAATAGCTAATATTATAAATATTAGCCAATTGTATTTAGTATAATATTTCATAATCAAGGTTGGAGATAAAATTTATAGGGAAAATTTTAATTTGACACGCTACTTACCAAAAACTGTTGATTTAATATCAAAATTTTGATATGGTTGATTAAACTTTTAGTTTATTGTTAACTTTTGAAAAATCCCCAATTTGAGTTGACCTGCCAAATTGAACCCATCGTTAATTAAATTAAAAGAATTAATAAAACCCGTTTAGTGGACGTTAATGATTTTTTTTAAGAGAAACACATCGTTTCACTTAAGACACACAAAAATAAAAATCCCCAAATCAATTAAACCCTAAAATTGATTTGGGATTCTTCTCTTTCAAATTCACGATCTTCTTCATATCAAATCATTGTGAAAGCAAGATGCCACGAAGAAAATAAGAAGCACACCGCATGTCACCACCATATCGTTCTTATCCTCCGCCTTCTTCCTCTACAACTTGAACGGGAGATTCTCTGCAGAAGTGAAGAGAAATTAAGGTGCAGAAGCAAATAGAAATTGAGGGTGAAAATGAAACTAACCACGAGATTGAATTTGAAACCGAAGAAGAGTCGGAAGTTAGAGTATGAAGAAGACCAGGAGGTGATCGTTGAGGAAGATGGAGATCTATTGGGTGTGGATGAAGAAGAATGTGATGATTTTGAGTCTTAGCTTGCAGAAGCTGGGAAAGAAGCTAAAGCTCAAGGTGATAGGGATAGAGATTATAGTGGAGACAATATCAGGAATGAGGATAAAATTCTGGATCCTTTGTCATCAGATAAAGATGAAGAAGATGTAAATGAAATTGGTGAGCAGAATGATACAGAGGAAAAAAGTGTGTATCTACATGTAGGGAAGACATTTAATTCGAAACATCATATCAAAATTGCGATATTGAGGTACTCTTTGAAGTCTTGTTTGACATTAAGATGTATAAATCGGAGTACAATAGAGTAGGAGCTAATGTTTGAATAAGCGTTATCCTTGGAGGCTTTACTGTTATAACAAGAAAAGGCTACAGAAAATACAGATTAAAGTGTCTATTGATGAGCATACTTCGTGAAAACAGGTTACACACACTGTTGAAGAAGAAGACTATAGCTTGGTTTTTTGAAAAGAGACTGAGTAAGAATCTGAAATTGACAAAGTATCAAATGGCAGGTGAAATTCTACGTGAGTATGGCCTTCATGTCAGTGAATACCAGTGTGCCAAAGCGAAGACAATACTTGCAAGAGAAAGGAGAGCAAGTCATGAGGCACATTTTGATAGAATTTGGGACTATCAAGCGGAAGTGTTGCAATCAAACATAAATTTTGTCTTCGAGGGCCTACAATAGGAAGCAAACAAAAGTTTCTTGTCTCATTATTTGTTTCAATTCTCAACGGCAAGCTTGGAAAGATACGTGTAGGACAATTATAGGCTTAGATGGAGCATTTCTCAAATGGGACATTAGATTAGCAGCCATAGGAAGGGATGTGGATAACAGAATAGTGCCTATTGCGTGGACAGTGGTGGAAATTGAGAATGACAACAACTGAGACTCATTTATTAGACTGTTGGCTATGAACTTAGAGTTTCGTGATGGAAGAAATGTTGCAATTTTTTCAGAAAACAAAAGTTTTGTTAAGGTTGACATTTATATATATTTAAGGGAAAATTACTATGATAACCTACTTTAATTTATAAATTACTTAAATCACCTACTTTTTTTTATATTACTTATATAACCCACTATTTTTTCTGTATTATTATTAATTACCATCATACCCTTTTCCAAAAAAAGATGAATTGTAGTTTTCCTTTTATTAATGACCCTAGGTAATCCATAAAAAATTAAATAAGATTATTCGAAAATAGAAATATTTTATATCTATAAAAAGGATATTATATTCCCTTTTAAACGTATATATACTGAAGAAAGCTTCTCCACGATCTAAGAAATTCTTAAATTATGGTAAAAGAAACAAAAGATTTCTATCAATAAGGATTCATCACCTATTGATGTTCAGGTAATAATTATATCAAATTATCTGTTTTTATGGTTTTATTTTGAAAGTTTTTAGTTTTTACAAAGTTCCTGCAAGTCTACCAAAATTCTGGCAGACTTCCTGCAAGTCTACCAAAATCTGGCAGATTTCCTGCAAGTCTACCAAATTCTGGTAGACTTCCTGCAAGTCTGCCAAGCAAGTCTACCAAAATCTGGCAGATTTCCTGCAAATCTACCAAAATCTGGAAGACTTCCTGCAAGTCTGCCAAAATTCTGGCAGACTTCCTGCAAGTTTGCCAAAATTCTGGCAGACTTCCTTTGGCAGACTTCCTGCAAGTCTGCCAAATTCTGGCAGATTTCGTGCAAGTCTGCCAAAATTCTGGCAGACTTCCTGCAAATCTACCAAAATTCTGGCAGACTTCCTGCAAATTTGCCAAAATCTTGCAGACTTCCCGCAAGTCTACGAAAATTCTAGCAGACTTTTTTTCGGATGCAGAGACCGATCGGTCTATGTCCAGATCGATCGGTCTAGACCTTTATATTCGCTAAACTTCGAACCAGAACAATACAGATTGATCGGTTTAGGCCAGATCGATCAATCCGTATTGTTCTGGTTTGAATTTTAGCGAATATAAAGGTCTAGACCGATCGATATAGATGTATATTGATCGGTCTACATCATTATACAGATTAAACATCAAACCATAACATTACGGA
>OVBA01007224.1:0-15102 GCA_900406435.1 Lepidium aucheri
AGATTTATATTGTAATGAGTAACTATGTTAATTTGGAATTACCAAATGATCAATTTATAAGTGAAGAGGAGTGTGACGTTACATTTGTTGAGAATTAAGATAATTTAGTGGAGAATTAAAGCAATATAGTGGAGGTGGAGAGTTAGGACAATGTAATGAAAAATCAAGAGTAGCAATTTATGTGTGTTTTGAATAGGTATGAGATTATTATTTTGTATGGGTATATGAGGAGGCAAAAATGTTAGAAAAAGTAATTTGTAAGAGTAATTATATGATTGAAAATTTTATTTGAACCTACGTTATATTTTATTTTACGTTACGACAATATGATTCAACTTTTATATTTGTAGTCATCTAATATGAACTTTCTCAATAGAATTTTAGTCATAGAATATTGTAGTTTATAATATAGATTTTAATGATTTGTGTTTTGAATTGGAATGTTTATAGTTTTCGTAAATGTGGTTTTAAATTAGAGTTTTTTTTTGTACATTAGATTGTAGTCATACAATGTAGTAATATATAATATTGTTCTCAAATGTGTTTTAATGAATAGTTTAGGTTATTTTGTACTTGTGGTTATAGATTTAAGATGGCATAAATGATTGTGTATATATAGATTATTTTTAATTTGTGATTTTTAATTTTTAATTTAAAGAGATGATGAGGTGGCATCATGAGAAGAGAGTAAGATTTAACATCATANGTTCTTAAGTTTTGGTTCTATAATTGGTATCAGAGCAAAGGTTCAAGGATTAAGTGAGAGACTTAATCGCAAAAGGTGATTAAACGTGAGGTTTTGATCACAATAGATCATGGAAGATTTTTTTGAAGTCATGTTGATTGGCTATTGCTATCCTTTCAAGAAAGAAAGAAATCTTTTTACTGGGAGAGAAGACCTTGAGATCTACAGAGAGATCTATGGTGATCCTATCTACGACGTTTATGAAGATGATGAGACCTACAAGGAGATTTGCGTTGATCTGATCTACGACATCAATGAAGAGGATGTCCAAGTTGTTGATCACATCGAGTTTGTGTTCAAAGAGAATTCTTTTGAGAATCAAAAACGTGCAACTTTTGTGCAGATTTGGGTTCGGGAAAAATCAAAGCAGTTTCGGGTTCGTGCAGAATCAGGAGAAAAAGATAGAGATGAATTTTCAAAGATGGTTGAAAATTCGAGTTCGTGCAATATTCGTGCAGATGTTGATTTGTTTCGTGATAAAAAACTTATTGAAGATTCGAAGACGAATCTTTCTTGGCCAGCGAGACCTGATGCAGTGTGATATTTGGAAATATTCCAAATATCTTTATTATTTTGGTAATTGTCATTTAATTGATGTTCAAGACATATAGAAAATCGATTTCAAGCTTAAAGAGGAGATTGTTGGGATAAGCTTGAATCAAATTACTTGTTGAGCAAGACATGTAGTTAGATTAGATAAATTTGAGATATTTTAGGAGTTATCTAAAATATAGTTTTCCTAATAGGAATATGAAATTATCTAATCTATATAAGGAGATGCCTATGTTGTGGCATAACTTGTGAGATTGTGAAATTAGAGATTGAGAGTAAGGGTTGGAATTGGAAAGAGGACACCAATAAAGATGATCGAACCGAACTCATTGTTTATGGAGATATCGTCAACAATGAAGAAAAAATAGATAACTTTAATGTCAAAGGAGAAGAAGAAGAAGTTAATGATGACAATGAAGTTATCAAAAATTCTCAAAATTTCGATAAAGAAGTAGATTTGAGTTCTTAAGATATCAAAAGAGAGGGGGAATTTAATGGAGAAGAAATTTTAAGAAGATCAACAAGGGAGAAATCTAAACCTAGTTACCTTGAAAATTATATTCTTTTGGTTGAAAAAGGAGAATGGTTGCTACTAACCCTAGATGAAGAACCATTTAATTTCAACGAAGCAAAGGAAGAAGAGGTTTGGATAAAAGCTTGTAAAGTCGAGATTGCATTCATCAACAAGAACAAGACTTGGACTCTTGTCGATTTACCTTTAGGCGTAATACCTATTGGGCTGAAGTGGATTTTCAAGACACAAAATAAAATATCAAACTTAAGGGGGAAAATGTTGAGATAAGCTTGATTAAAGAAGCTTGAAGTGCAAGCTATTATTAGATATGATTAAGTTGTTATGATTAGAAGTTATCTAAACATATTTGTTTCCTATTAGAATTAGGAATCAATCTTGTCTATATAGGGAGATGCTTAGAATGTGGCATAATGTGTGAGTTCATTGTTTGAGAGCAAAAGATGGAATTGGAAGAATACGAGTCATGTATCTTCAAGTCATAAATCATCACAACAAGTTGTTGGAAATTTTCTCAAGAATTTCACAACTCTTCAAGGAGAAGATATACAAGGAAAAGTTAGTAATGAGAATGATTCAGTTGAAGAAGAAGTTGTGAAGGATGATTCGGTCTAAGAGGACTTTGCGGAATATAGTATGAGTCAAGGAGATGTTGTTTCAGATGTGAGGAGATCACAAAGGGAGACTAAGGAGCCAACTTATCTTGATCATTACATCTTACTTGCTGAGCAAGAAGGAGTAAAGTTGTTGCTATGTCTAGGTAATGAACCTAAGAATTTCGATGAAGCCAAGGATTCAAAGGAATGGACAAAGGCTTGTGGTGATGAAATTTCTTCTATCATAAGAAATCGAACTTGGAACTTAGTTGATCTTTCAAAAGGAGCTAAGGCAATTGGTCTAAAGTGGGTATTTAAGCTCAAAAGGAACTCGGATGGGAGTATTAACAAATATAAAGCAAGACTTGTTGCAAAAGGATATGTGCAAAGATATGGTGTAGACTTTGAAGAAGTCTTTGCTCCGGTAGCTAGATTAGAGACAATTTGAATGTTAACAAATCTAGCAGCAAGTAATGGATGGGAGATTCATCATCTAGATGTTAAAACAGCCTTTCTTAATGGTGAGCTTAAAGAAACAATGTTCGTAACACAACCGGAAGGATTCGAAAGAAAAGGAGAGGAAGAGAAGGTTTATAAGCTCAATAAGGCTTTATATGGCTTAAAGCAAGCACCTAGAGCTTGGAAGAATCAAGTTCAAAGAGATGATAGATCTTATTAGAGTAAAAGACATCAAGAATCCGACTTCAAGCTTAAGGGAGTGATTGTTAGAGAAACTTGAATCTAGATAACTTGAGCTGTAAGTTATCTAGAAGTTAATTAGGATAAGCTCTATATTTTAGGAGTAAAATCTAGGATATATTTTAAGATTCTTAATTAGCTTAGGATTAGGAAGTGATTCCTAATTAACTTAGGATTAGGAAGTTGCCTATGAAGTCTATAAATAAGAGATATCAAAGGTGTGGTATCCTAACAATTGTTAAGAGTTTGAGAACTTTAGTTTTTGAGATATATTCTCTAAAGTTAATAAAAGAGAATTATTCTTTTATACATATTGTTCTTAAGTTTTGGTTCTTCATTTACGTAGTAAGTTTTCATTACATTTTTTTCCTGTCTAAATTACTTTTATTAAGAACATAAGGATACATTGTTTTGATACATAAAATTTAAAAAACACAGCATTACATACAAAATACATAAGTACAACTGTTTTTTGCAAATATGGGAAACTATTGATTCGATGATGAAGTGGGTTAACCCTGCTCTCTAAACGTGAGTCTGGGCAAACAGAGTGCATCTGTAAAGACACTCTTTCATGCACTTGATGTTGGCTAACAGCATATAGCTGGAATTCCAAAATGCATTTGGCATTACCTTAATGAACTTAGTTGGTTTTGTTATCGTTGTACCTTTTCCTAGATCTTGATAATGCATATAATCTATCGTGCTTGATGTTGTAATCTCTGTCTTCAAAGTAACCTGAGTAAATCCACATATGGTTAGTTTCTTTTCACATGTTACCTCCAAAGTGGCTTTCATTCTGGTCGTAATTCACACATCAAATCCAAATGGATTTGTGTTAGTCGTTGGAACACCAACAACCACTTGCATTAACGCGCAGAAACAATCGTAATACCAGCATCATCTGTTAGCATTGACAAGCACTCGACACAAAATATTGGAATTACTACGGTGGAGCAGCCTAAAACGATCTTCGTCGCAGAGCAACAAGAAAAGCGAGACCAAAATAATCGATTAAATCGCAAACTCCCCCTTCCTTCCTTGCTCAAATTATGTTTCCCTTCATCGAAACACAAAATCACCGCTACTCCATATAGTAATTGTTGTATAGATGAGTCCAAAAACTTGATTCAATTCACCAAATTCAATACCAATATCACAAGGAATAAAAAGTCATGGCTTCGATTTTGTCGATTCCCCATATTTGGTGTCAAAAAAATGTAAAAACTAATTATATATAAGAAGAACAGAAAAAAAAGTAGCGGCCAACCAACGCTGACAAGGCCAACACCGTCCGGAGAAAATCACCGGTGAAAGTTAACAACAATCAAAGACTTTTCTCTGTGTGAAAGTGAAACTGTTTCTTAACACAAGCCTATACTGTTTTCGTTATATCTTTTTAATTACATCTTTTGGAATAATTTATATACACTTTAGAAATTTGTTTTAGAATTGGTTTTGATGAATTCACAATTGTTTTCTAGTGAGTGTTGGTTTCCAATCTCTTCAAAATTTGAAATTTAGTTACTGATTTTGTTTTGGGATTAGATGAAATCATAACAATAAGGTTCTTAAGGTTGTGTCTTTTCATTACATCTTTTCATTATTAGATACATTTCTTTAAGAAATGATCACACCTTTTAAAATCTATTTTATCCCATATAAAAATTTAAACTTTCGTTATCAATTTTGTTTTGAGATTTGATGAATTCATATAAATTGAGTTTAGCTAATAAAAATAATATATCACATATTATGAAAATATATAAAACAATAAATAATAGATTAAAAGTATATTATTCACTTAAATAAGAATCAAAATCAAAACCAAATATAGTTATCATTATTATCAACTTCTTACAAAAGAAACAATATAAGAACATTTCCAATGTTGAAAGAAATGAAATTTATTAATGGTTTCTCCCTCTATAATTATTATATTTTACAAATTAAATTATGTGTTCTTATTTGTTATAGGTTCTAAACAATATAGGTGCCACCCAAAATTTCTTAACTCAATTTCATATATATAGAAAATACTTTTTTAAGAAAATATTTTCCAAATTCAAATACTCCCTTTTCAATATTTACTTTTTCAATAACAACAACAATTTTACAATTGCTTAAGCATTATATAACGGTAAATACCTAACTTTTGTCAAAGTAGAACATAATTTTAAAAGCGTTAGATTTTTTTGATAGTCAAAGTATTGGTATCTTTTTCTTTTCATAGGTTTGTGTCTTTTCATTCATAATTACTTAGAAATTAGTTATTTTCTTTTTCTTTTCATTTTATAGAAGTTATTCAAGACAAGTATAAATAATAACACAAATTTAATTTATTAATAAAATATTTATAAATAAAAAGAAGAAAATTGAAGAGAAAAAAAAACATTTTTATATTAACTTCCCTTACAATGCCCAAAAAAAAACTTCCCTCACAAATCATTTTTGACATTGCAAACCAATTAATTTCTCCTTTTCAGTATTCTTTAAACTATTTTCCCACAATAACTACTCAGAAAGTATTTTTTTCTTTATGGAAATTATTTTATGATAAGTTAAATTTTCATCATATTCAAACAATTCTAAGTAATATTTTTTGTATTTCTAATAATGTACATTAGTTATTGTTTCATGAGTTTATTTATTATGACAATTCACCTATAATTATGTCTCTTTATTAACTTGTATGTATTTTATATTTTTAAATTAAAATATTATTTTTAAAGCATATTTCTATTATGCCTTAGAAACTTATATTTTTATGTGGATTAGAGGTTATTAACTGTTGACTTTTGTATTATTTAACTTTTATACATACGAGAATATAAGTTATAATCATATTTTTATCAACTAAAAGTAACTAATATTTTATAAAATTCTAACTGTCTTTGATTTTTATGGTAATTTTTTGTTAAAGATATAATCTAAAATTTACACTAAATCTATTTGTAAAGATATTTTTTGTTTCTTGTGTCAGTTCATTTATCGTTATATAGTTTTTTAAAAATAATGATACAAAATTATTATGTGTTAAATTTTAGAAAAAGTTAAGGAATGAACAACTATTACGGTTACTTTTATTGTATTATCTAATAATTTAAGTTAAAAATTTATAATATATTAAAATTATTATTTCATAATATTTAAAATAATTTTAAAGAATTTGAATATCCGTGTTAAGTGTAATAACATGATTTTAATATTTGATTGATAAATTTAACTGTCAATTTAGAAATTTGCTATAATCTGATAGTTCATACATGCAACTTTTTGATTTTTAAGCAACAAATTAAAATTTAAGACAGATTAAAAAGTTTATCAGAGAATTGACCCTACGGTAAAATTTTATTAAGAAATAGACATTTACCCAAAGAGTGATTGGGAGAAAATAGTGAAGATGGGAAAGAAAATGTTGCCTCAAACAAAGGTGCTAAGGTTTTCACTTGTGGATCCTCACTTCATAAACGGCACCGTTTTGGTATCCTCGTTTCCAACTGTGTTACTCTTTTAACTATGAGCCAAAGGGAAGTTGTTTCAAGATTATAGCCACTAAACATATATGAAAACTGACACATTATGGCTTGATTAGTAAAGTTGCATAATTGGCTAATGGTATAAATAAAGTGACACAATAAGAGTTGCAACATAAAAACATACAGAATAGATTTTGGCAGAATTATATGGTGATTGGATAATTTTTACTGAAAGACAAAATATAATTTAATATTATTAATATTTTATTATAATTTTTTCATAAATGTTTTAGTATATTATACATATTTCTAATAATTAAAAAACTAATAGTTGATAAAAGTAAATCATATACTTAATACTTGAACATATATTTTATAAATTTATAAATAAAAACAATAACACATTTATTATTTTTTGATTAGTATCAATTTTAAAACATTCATGATGCATAAAATATCTAATGATGTTGTGAAACTCAAATTATAGATGCAATTTTATATATAGATTATGTAAATATTAATAATATTCAATAAAATTGTAAAATTATAATTGGTTGTATTGTAATAAATTATTGTTTAGTTGAAAAGAATGAACAATATATATATAGACATAACTGCATATGTAATATTCCTAGTTGATGTTTCATAAATTTCACATTTATTAATAAATTTTGTGAAATGACATGATATCCTTATTTAATACTTGAATATATAAAAACTTTAAAAAGTGAGAAGATAGAAGAAAAAAATTAATTGAGGGCAAAATAAGAAAATTGAGGTCAAATATACATTGGAAAGGTAAAACATCATCTATTTAAAAACAAAATTTTTTCTTAAAATATCAACTAATAAAAAACAGAGGCAGTATTGTATCTGTAGTTGAAAAGTAATGATTAGATAATAAATAGTTTTAAAAGGTCTTCGTTTGTATAAATGACAAAACTTTTAAAAAATTCAAAGATGGTGTGTTGAAAATAAATATGTTGAAAAAATGTATTAGATTATTTTATTATCATCATTTTGATCATTATGCAAAAAAGCAACAAGAGTCTATTTATTTGTCTAGTGACCTTTATATTTATAGATTTTTAGTTAGAAAAAAATGAATGATTCTATTATATTACGTCATTATATATATTATGCTGATTTGCAAAATTTTGGTAGAATCACATTATATTACGTTGTTAGATGATTATACGATTACTAATCGGAGCCCATAAATCTGCTCGAGCCTGAAATCTTCCTTATGGGTTATACTTATAATTAAGTGTCAATAATGGTTACTAGAAGATATTGCTTATCAAACACCAGATGTTTGTCTAACCACCCTCTTCTTAGTTCTTAGCCATATATATATACGCCTTGAAAGTTTTAAAATTATTATGAGCATCTCCATGATAGTTTCTTAATGGGTTTTTAGTAATCTTTATACAATAATTCAGAAGTAAAATTTTCAAAACTACCACATTCTCTTTCCGATATGTGGGGTAGGATCTAAAAATACCAAGTTACTCTTAGTCTGGTGGTTATGATAATTCAGCTAATAACTCAGGGCACCGGGGTTCGATTTCTCCCCACTACATTGGTAGAATAAAAAAGGATTTTAGGGTGTGGACTGGATTATGGATCGGGTCTTGTCGATCTAGTTGTTAACAAAAAAAAGTTTTTATTTTTAAAATTTTTAATTATTTTTTTATTTACTTAAAAAAAAGAAAACAAACTACTTGTTGTAAAATTTAATTTACAAAAATGTTAGGAAAAAAAATCGTATCCCATCAGTTTTCTTTTTCCCACAATCTCTTCCTTTTCCACTAAAAATTTGTAATTGTCTATAAATACTTGATTCGTGTGTGAATAAATTAATGGAAAAATGTCATTTTGACATTATAAATTGCAAAATGGTTGATTAAACATTAAACTTTGGATGTGGTTGATTAAACATTAAATTTTGGATGTGGTTGATTAAACATTCAATTTTTGTTGATTTTAAAAAAAAAACACTCAACTTTACGTTAACTTGCCAAATTAAACATTTCACGAACCTCAAATCAAAATTGACTTCGATATCGAAAGCCAAAATGGTTTTTGAAAGTTTGATTATCTTTTTATCTTTCAGCTTGATTTGCTCTTTTCTTTCAAGAATAATCTCAAATCTCAAATTGAAAAGGAAGACAAAATATTTTTCAAATTGGCCGAGTCAACGCAAAGTTGAAGGTTTTTCAAAAATCAACAAAATATTGAAGGTTTAGTCAACCATATCTAAAAATCAATGTTTAATCAACCATTTTTGCAACTTTCAATGACATTTTTCCCATAAATTAATATACATTATTAGGTCCCATATTTAGAGCAATAACTTCAAGAACACAAGCACTATAATCACTTGATTTTTGGGCAATTGATATTGCCTCTTTTTAACTTTTCTTATATTTATATGAAGTAAAAACAACGAGTGATCACCACTCTTACAACTAGAATTGGGAAAGTGGTATAAGGCTCCAAAGAATTAGGAGACTACTTCCTTATTAGCATAACGTGAAATAACAAATTCAGAGATCAAGAGGCCGATTGATAAAAGCTGTAGTTTTTGGGGTTTGGCTGTAAGTTTTTTTGCTCCAGCTGTAGATTTGAGTGCTGTAGAAATTTTCTAAAGCTAATATATAAGTGCTCTGGTTTTTGGCTTTGAAAAACCAAAAAATTGCTCTGGAAAGCCACAAAATGAAAAAGTGCTCTAGATTTAGAAATTATATGTAAAACTTGATTGATAAAGATTTAGTGTTCTCAAAAGAATATAGTTCTGAAAAAATTCCAGAACAAAACTTGATTGAAAAATTTAAGTGCTATGAAAAAATTATGTTTCTGCAGAGCTGGATTTACCAATTAGGCCCCAAGTCTCGGTTTTATTTGAAGCAGATAATTAAATCAGACAGCAGCAATAAGTCGCTTAGTGGGTCTTCGAATCCTCATGGGCCTCTTCTCTGGTCCAGCTCCACTTGTGTCTCTATCATTACACGGCAACAAAATTACTCTACTATGTCAATTGTAGACCAATCTCTTCAGTTTCTTATTTCTTCGTCTCCCAATAAGCTGTCAAACAAGAAGGAAACCTTCCGACAAATGCTCACCGTCGAAGATGATTACAAGGTAGATACTGTAAAAGTTTAGTTTGATGGCTGTGATTTAGGAATTCTCAGAGTTTTATGTTAAATGTTTAACACAAGATTTTGAGATCTCTTTTAACAACGCAGAGACATAGCCGTGATGACTGATGACTTGCTAGATTTCCCTAAAATCATTGCTCAGTGACGTAGAAATGAGCACCATTTCTGGTATGTTTTTAACGGCATTTAGAAGATGCGGAGAATGTCGTGGAAGGAAATTACATCAACAACAAAGACAAGGAAGAATCAGAGTGTTAAAAAAGATCTTTGAGGGAAGAAATGGTTTGACTAGAACAGGTTGGTCTATCTTTAGAGGATTTATTAATGGAGGAGATATGACATATGGACATGGCTTATTAGTCATGTCCAAACACACAAGGAACCAAGCAGCAAATTAGTCAAAATGTTGTTTATTTGATTAATATAACAAAGCTATTGTATAGTGTATCTCAATTTTCCTCTTGGTTACTCAAAATCAAAATCTCACCTTTCCAGGAATTAACACATTCGTATATGCCTACTTTTTTTTTCCGGAAACTATAAATCGAATATAATAATTGTAAGATGAACAATGCCCATCAAAGGCTCGAACTTGAAAATTATCGATTAAGCTGAAAAGAATGGAATTATATCAATCTAAGAAGCCGCTTTAGCTGCTTGTTCAGTCGTCGTCGCTTCAATGATCTTCTTATTCTTCTCAATCGCCGCCGCAACTTCTTGTGGCATATACTTTTCGTCGTGCTTAGCCAAAACTTCCGTCGCCGAGAAGAAGCAATCGAGGTTTCTTGCTTTCTGTGAAATGGGTTTTGTAGAAACCTCCTTCTTCACTTCATCGGTAAACGGCTTGATAAATCCTTCCACCACAACGGAATGACCTTCCCTGAACAGATCCGGCAGAGATCCTTTATACCTGACTAAAATATCAGTGATCAAATCTGTAATCACAAATTCCATCTCCTGAGACGCTGCAGGCTGCGCGACGCTGCCTTCTAAAACCAAACCACCGAGTCTAAACTTGTTCTTAGTTGGATTCTCTGCGAATTTCTCCATAGCGTCCGATGGCGTTAGGTAAAAGACGAGCTGATCCTGAAATTGGTTAAGGACGATAACTACGAATCCGGCGATGCAGCTGAAGGTTAGAGCGTAGGTCCAAAGTCGACGATTCTGCATCTGACGTGCTTTGGCTCCTATGTCGATTTTCTTAGGACGTGTTGGGCCACGACGAGCGGTGGAGAGAGATCGAAGGAAGGTTAAGGACGATAATCGCGATGGATCTGGTGAGGCGGTGGTCATTGAATAAAAATCCGGGATATGGGATTCCAAGGATGATGAGATTTGGGGATTTCTTTGAATAGATCGAAGGATCTGAGAACTCCGACGGAACATGAACCTAGTCGCCATGTCTCTGAAATTTCTGCAAAGACTGATTTCCCTTGAGAATTTTCTCGTGGAAATCAAATTCCCGAGAAAGTGAGAGAGAGAGAGAGAGAGGTTTATGGGGCTTTTCCCTTGGATCGAAATAAAAAAAATAAAAAAAACAAAGGCACAAGCTGCCCAATGGACTACGTCAAGAACCTCTATGTCGTTTAGAGGGCTTGTGTCTCTTATTTTTCACGGGAGGTCATTATCCCAAAACCTTTACCTCCATAAAAATTCACCATAGCAATTTCGTTGAATCTCTATATTCAAGAGTGTCGTCAATTGTTTTCTTATTTTTGTTTTGTTTGTTAACATTGTCTCTAGAAAATTCATTAAAGCCTTTTCAATGCATTTGCTCACTGGATCATACGTAGCTTCGCTTATGGGAAAGCCAAAACTTAGTCGTGCTCACTGGACCATGGATTCAGTGATGATATTGCACTACACAAGATCCCCGACATAGTATTCCTAAGATCCACATGTAATGTATTCAAGATACTCGTTATTTTCTGTTCTCTTCGACAAATCAAGATTGCTTTTGACATAATTACCAATGCTTGACTTACTGGTTAATGGCTACCAGCTATGTTTTTAAAACACTAAAAATATAATTAGAACAAGCAATTCAGTGATGATGAAAATTAAATGTATGCATAAGAGAAAGCATAAAGTCGACAATGTAACTCTTTTCTGTTTCTTTTTTTTTATAAAGAAGACTCTTTTGAAACCCAAACATACAAAGAAAGAGTTACCTCAAGTTCCAAAAATTGTCTAAAAAGAAACAAAGAGAAAACTCCTACTCATTCTTCGGATTTACTACTTGCATCCATTGGCTCAGCCTCTGTTGAAGCCTCTCCTTTCTCTCCTGCCTTCTTGGCTGCAATATATTTGACAATAATTTTTTCTCAATACGCCAAGATGTTGGTCACATTTTTATGGTCAAAGCTTGGAAATTTATTTCTAATTTCTTACCTTTCTTTTTCTTTCCACCACCTTTCTTCTTTTTAATACCCAAGGCTAACCACCCTTTGATCTCAGGGTCATCAATGGTCTTTGTAGGCTGAAGCTCCTGAAGTGCATGGGATGTAATCCTATCCGATCCATTTGGCATTAGCAAAACTGTGAATTTAATCTGGGCAACAAAATCCCCTGATGGAAAAAAACAAATCTAATGTGAGCCCCAATGTTAAGTTAGACCGAAATTCATAGATCAAAAAACTTGATCATACTTACCAGGTTTCTCATAAAGGACAGGATATGGTTGCAAATGACCGTGATTCACACACTCCACAAGTCCAAGACGTGCCCTTTTCTCCTCCAGTGACCTGTATTAATCATACTCTCAGGCAACGTTAGTAGGTGAAATAATAATTTGAAAAAACATAAATTGCTTAAGAAGTTACAAAAGACACCTTGCAGTGAATGGCATACGGGGGAAGTTCTGTTTAATTTCGCTGATTATAAATCTAGAAGCCTTCATCTTCAACTGGTAGTTAACACTCTCATCTTTCTTGTAAATAGTTGTTTGCTTCTCGTCAATTAGCTTTGGCTGCAAATTCGAATATTGTGAGAACAACGGCAATTCGAAGAAGTTTCGCCAATAGTCATCAACATGAGAACAACAAAAGCAATCACCTTGCCATCACCAGTGCTTGCGACAATATCTATTGCATAGACTTCATTCTCTTGGAATTCCACATCTTCAACAGTTGTTTCTGGATTAGACACACTTAAGACAACCTTGTTTCCATCTATCACATGCTGTTTCATTTGATGAGAAAGAACCCCTTCAACAATTTTGCAGTCATAAGCTCCAGCCACCTTCTGAATAGCTTCAGTTACATCCGTGTTCTGCCATATGAAAAACAGAATATCAACATTTTGATTGCAGTATTCTATGATTAAACAAGAAAATATCGGCAGTTCATATCAAGAACTTTTGTAAAATTCATATTCCAAAACTGATGACAACTTTTATTTGGATATGAAGCCATAGGAATGACAGCCTTTATCTAAGAATCACTTTCACATAGAAATTATATTAAAAACCCATTAACAATCTAATAGCTCATCAGCACGAGGTTATACCACGAGAGGAACATTAAGTGGAAAAACGTAGGAAGTGAAAAACACCACGACTTCTAAGAAGTCACCACATCTAAGAACAGACCAATTTAGGACCCTAGTTACATGTAGAAGAAAAAAATCCCATCAGAGTAACTATGACAAATAAGCATCAGATGGATAATAATCCATAGCAACAGTAAGTGTTCATCATCTGAGGTTTGCAAAACTTTGTTAATCATTCAAGAACCAAATATAAAACCAACAGTATATACTATGAACTTTCATGTAAAATTTGGCTACCTTCTTTCCAGGACGTACAAGCCTCAACGCAACTTCAGCTGCAGTATTTGCGGCAGCAATAACATCAGCTTTACGCCCACTAACAGGCCCTTCTTGAAGAACATGGGTATGGCCAACGAGAGCAATGAAGCCATCAATATGGCATCCCATATCACTGCAATGGAGAAAAGGGAAGGCAAATAAACATCAGAAAAATACACAGACGAACTCATATAAAGTCATCTAAAAGAGGTGACCACTAGAATACAACTTACATCTTAACCATATCACCGTCTTCCAAAACTGTCTCATCACTGGCAAGTGGTGAGAAATGACCAACAGTGTTGTTCACGGAAATGCAAGTAGGGAAAGCGACACCTCGTTCAATCTTCTTCTTAGCATTCTTGTACATGCTCGCTGTTTGCCTTTAATACAATAAATAAAAGAAGAACAAACACATAAGAATATCAATAGGTGATAAGGAGGGTCGAAATGTACAACGGAAGCTTAATACCACGAAAGAAAAAAACGAAATTGAGTACGAGTAATAAAAATTCTCACTCTTTAATAAAAGCATCTCCTTTCTCGCAAATATCAACAACCTTAGCTTTCGGCTTGCATTCCGCTAAAACAACCTGCAACGCCTCTACAATTCCAAACCCAGTAGCAACAAACCAACAATTAATACACAAAACATATTGAATTAAAATAAATCGTAATAGCCTAAATCGAAAATGATGAAAGAGAAAAAAAGAGAGCATTACTGTTAACGATCTCAGCGGCGCTCTTGTACTTGGTGACGACTTCAGGAGAGGTAAGACCCAACTCCTTCTCGTCTCTTTCATCGTCCGAACTCATCACTGACAAACTCTCAACAATTGAAACACGGAGCGAAAAATTAGGGTTTAAGAAAATGAGGAAGGAAGAGTGATTGAGAGAAAATGGTGAAGAAGCGAAAGGAAATGTTGGCTCAAATAAAGGTACTAGGGTTTTCACTTGTGGATCTTCAACGACACCGTTTGGTATCCTCGTTTCCAACTGCGTAACTCTTTTAACTATGGGCCAAAGAAAGGCGGTTTCAAGATTATAGCCACTGAACATTTACGTAAACCGATCCATTATAAGTCTGATCGGGCCTGAAATCTTCCTTATGGGTTATACATATAAGGACATTGGATCTTAATAGATATCACGTGAATAAAATAATATAAAACAATTAAATATTATTAATTTTTTTTGAGATACAAGTGTCTCATTTAGTCATTTGAAAGTATAAGTCCTGTTTTTCTCGTGGTCCACTAATAACTAGAGATTTGATATATATATTTTTTTAGATGCTGTGATTGGTCGTTGGTTTAACAACTGTCAAAAGAACAGTCGCAGCTACCAATACCTAATTTTTTTTTGAAAATTCATATATATATATTTATATATATATTATTAGATGATGTCTCGTGCTATGCACGAGCTACATAATATTTGTTTTATTTATTTATTTATTTTATAGTTTGATGTGTATGTATAAATTTATTAATTAATTATATATATATATATTTGATATATTAAAAATAAA
>OVBA01007225.1:0-15102 GCA_900406435.1 Lepidium aucheri
CTGATCCGACCAGATCTGTCCGATCCGACCGGACTGTCTGATCCGACCAAATCGGTCCGATCCGACCAATGTTGTCCTAAAATCATTTTTGACCCAAAAACTCTTCCTTAGCTCGTTTTTCATGGTTTTTCATGTTCTTTCTGATTTCTTGGGTTTCCAATGCCCATTCTCAACNTTCCAAGTTTGGCTCGTCCCTTTACACCATATTCACATTTCACACCTCGGGTTTACGGATTTATCAAATGTAGGTATTACAGTTAGATGGTTTGTGAGAGTATAAATTCTAGTTCAATGTTCTCTATCAACTTAAGGTTAGTAAAAAAGTGGTGGGAAGCATGTGAGTCAATAACAAGAGAGTTAGACGGTTTGTGAGAGTATAAGTGCTAGTTCAAAGTTCTCGATCCACTTAAGGTTACTAAACGAGTGGTGAATAGCACATGAGTCAATAACAAGAGAGTTAGAAAATTTGCGTGCGTATAAGTGCTAGTTGAACGGTCTCTATCAACTTAAGGTTAGTAAACAAGTGGTGGAAGCACATAAGTCAATAACAAGATAGTTTGATGGTTTGTGAGAGTAGTAAGTTGTACTTAAATGTTCTCAATCAATTTAAGTTTTCTAAACAAGTAGTGAGAACCACATGAGTCAATAACAATAGAGTTAGACGGTTTGTGAGAGTATATATGCTAGTTCAATGTTCTCTATCAACTTAAGGTTCCTAAACAAGTGGTGAGAAGCACATAAGTCAATAACAAGAGAGTTAGACGGTTTGTGAGAGTATAACTGTTTGTTCACTATTCTCTATCAACTTAAGCTTACTAAACAGGTGGTGAGAAGCACATAAGTCAATAACAAGAGAGTTAGACAGTTCCTGAGAGTATAAGTGCTAAATCAACATTCTCTATCAACTTAACGTTACTAAACAAGTGGTGAGAAGCACATAAGTCAACAAAAAGAATGTTAGACGGTTTGTGAGAGTATTAGTGTTAGTTCATCCTTCTCGATCAACTTATGGTTACTAAACAAGTGGTGAGAAGCACATGAGTCAATAAAAAGAGAGGTAGACGGTTTGTGAGAGTATAAGTGCTAAATCAACGTTCTCTATCAACTTCATGTTACTAAATATGTGCTGAGAAGCACATAAGTCAATAAAAAGCGAGTTAGAGGGTTTGTGAGAGTATAAGTGCTAGTTCAACGTTCTCGATCAACTTAAGGTTACTAAATAAGTGGCGAGAAGAACATGAGTTAATAAGAAGAGAGGTAGGCAGTTTGTGAGAGTAGTAAGTGCTAAATCAATGTTTTCTATTAACTTACGGTTACTAAACAAGTGGTGAGAAGCACATAAGGCAATAAAAAGAGAGTTACACGGCTTGTGAGAGTATAGCTGCTAGTTCAACGTTCTCCATCAACTTATGGTTACTAAACAAGTGCTGAGAAGCACATGATTCAATAACAAGGGAGTCAGATGGTTTGCGAGAGTATAAGTTCTAGTTCACCGTTCTCTATCAACTTAAGGTTACTTAATAGGTGGTGTGAAGCACATAAATCAATAACAAAAGATTTAGACGGTTTGTTAGAGTATAAGTGCTAGATCAACGTTCTCAATCAACTAAAGGTTACTAAAAAAGTGGTGAGAAAACAAAGAGTCAATAACAAGAGATTTAGACTGTTCGTGAGAGTATAAGTGTTAGTTCAACGTTCTCTATAAAATTCTGGTTGCAAAACAAGTGGTGAGAAGCACAAGAGTCATTAACAAGAGAGTTAGACTATTTGTGAGAGTATATGTGCTAGTTTAGTGTTCTCTATCAATTTAAGGTTACTAAAGAAGTGGTGAGAAGCACAGAGAGCTAGATGGTTTGTGAGAGTATAAGCACTAGTTCAGTATTCTCTATCAACTTAAACTTACTAAAAAAGTGGTGAGAAGCACATGATTCAACAACAAGAGAGTTAAATGGTTTGTTAGAGTAGTAAGTGCTACTTAAACGTTATTTACCAAGTTAAGTTAACTAAACAAGTGGGGAGAAGCACATGAATCAATAACAAGAGAGTTAGACGGTTAGTGAGAGTATATGGGCGAGTTCAATGTTCTCTATCAACTTAAGATTACTAAATAAGTGGTGAGAAACACGTGAGTCAATAAAGAGAGAGTTAGACGGTTTGTGAGAGTATAAATGCTAGTTCAATGTTCTCTATCAACTTAAGGTTACTAAACAATTGATGAGAAGAACATTAGTCAATAACAAAAGAGTTAGACGATTTGTGAGAGTATCATTGCTAGTTCAATGATCTCTATCAACTTAAGGTTACTAAACAAGTAGTGAAAAGAACATAAGTAAATAACAAGATAGTTAGACGATTGGTGAGAGTATAAGTGCTAGTTAACCGTTCTCTATCAACTTAAGCTTACTATACAAGTGGTGAGAAGCACATGAGTCAATAACAAGAGAGTTAGACGATTTGTGAGAGTAGTAAGTTCTACTTAAATGTTCTCATTCAAGTTAAGTTTTCTAAACAAGTAGTGAGAAGCACATGAGTCAATAACGAGAGAGTTAGACGGTTTGTGATAGTATAAATGCTAGTTCAATGCTCTATATCAAATTAAGGTTACTAAACATGTGGTAAGAAGCACATAAGTCAATAACAAGAGAGTTAGACAGTTTGTGAGAGTATAATTGCTCATTCATTGTTCTATATCAATTTAAGCTTACTAAACAACTGGTGAGAAGCACATAAGTCAATAACAAGAGATTTAGACGGTTTGTGAGAGTATAAGTGCTAATTCAACGTTCTCGATCAACTTAAGGTTACTAAACAAGTGGTGAGAAGCACCTGAGTCAATAAGAAGAGATGTCGATTGTTTCTGAGAGTAGTAAGTGATAAATCAACGTTCTCTATCAACTTAAGGTTACTAAAAAAGTGGTGAGAAGCACATAAGTCATTAAAAAGCGAGGTAGACGGTTTGTTAGAGTATAACAGCTAGTTCAACATTCTTTATCAACTTAAAGTTACTAAACAATTGGTGAGAAGCACATGAGTCAATAACAAGAGAGTTAGATGGTTTGCGAGAGTATAAGTGCTACTTCAACGTTCTCTATCAACTTACGGTTACTAAACAAGTGGTGTGAAGAACCTAAGTTAATAACAAGAGATGTAGACGGTTTGTTCGAGTATAAGTGATAGTTCAACATTCTCAATCAAGTTTAGGTTAGTAAACAAGTGGTGAGAAGCACAAGAGTGACTGACAAGAGAGTTAGATGGATTGTGAGAGTATAAGTGTTAGTTCGGTGTTCTCTATGAACTTAAGGTTACTAAACAAGTGGTGAGAGGCACATAAGTCAATAACAAGAGAGTTAGACAGTTTGTGAGAGTATAAGAAATAGTTCAGTGTTTTCTATCAACTTAAGATTACTAAACAAGTGGGGAGAAGCACATGATTCAATAACAAGAGAGTTAGATGGTTTGTGAGAGTAGTATGTGCTACTTAAATGTTCTCGATCAAGTTAAGTTTACTAAACAAGTGGTGAGAAGCACATGAGTAAATGACACGAGAGTTAGGTTGTTTTTTAGAGTATAAGGGCTAGTTCAATGTTTTCTATAAACTTATGGTTACTAAATAAGTGGTGAGAAGCACGTGAGTCAATAACAAGAGAGTTAAACGGTTTGTGAGAGTATAAGTGCTACTTCAACATTCTGTATCAACTTAAGGTTACTAAACAAGTGGTGAGAAGCACATGAGTCAATAACAAGAGAGTTAGACGGTTTGTGAGAGTATGAGTGCTAGTTCAATGATCTCTATCAACTTAAGGTTACTAAACAAGTAGTGAAAAGCACATAAGTTAATAACAAGATAGTTAAACGGTTGGTGAGAGTATAATTGTTTGTTAAGCGTTCTCTATCAAGTTAAGCTTACTAAACATGTGGGAGAAGCACATGAGTCAATAACAAGAGAGTTAGACAATTTGTGAGAGTATAAGTACTAGTTCAATGTTCTCTGTCAACTTAAGCTTACTAAACAAGTTTTGAGAAGCACATGATTCAATAAAAAGAGAGTTAGACGGTTTGTGAGAATAGTAAGTGCTACTTAAACGTTCTCGATCAAGTTAAGTTTACTAAAAAAGTGGTGAGAAGCACATGAGTCAATACCAAGAGAGTTAGACGGTTTGTGAGAGTATAAGGGCTAGTTCAATATTCTCTATCAACTTAAGGTTACTAAATAAGTTGTGAGAAGCCTGAGTCAATAACAAGAGAGTTAAACGGCTTGTGAGAGTATAAGTGCTAGTTCAACGTTCTCTATCAACTTAAGGTTACTAAACAAGTTGTGAGAAACACATGAGTCAATAGCAAGAGAGTTAGACGGTTTGTGAGAGTATAAGTGCTAGTTCAATGATCTCTATCAACTTAAGGTTACTAAACAATAGTGAAAAGCACATCAGTCAATAACAGGATATTTGAATGGTGAGAGTATAAGTGCTAGTTAAGCTTATTTAACAAGTTGTGAGAATCACATGAGTCAATAACAAAAGAGTTAAACGATTTGTGAAAGTAGTAAGTTAGACTTAAACGTTCTCAATCATGTTGATAAAAGGGTTTTTTGTGTCTTAAGATCAAATCAATTGAGCATAGTGGTAAGTAAATGGACATTGTCAAACCAAATACTCAGAGATGCTTGTAAACAACCTATCTACTATTAGATCTTAGTTTAAGCAACCTAGCATTCTATCACTATTATAGGCTATGATATTAAGTGAGCTTGCAAACTAGACAATATGACAAATTACAGGAAAAGACAAAATAAGAACATAATTTTAATGATCAAAACAGAGAAATTACTTAAACACAGAGCACAACAATTACAATAAGATAGAAATAAGATTAAAGGCATAGATCTAAAGGATAGGGAGGTTGATCGGCGATAAACTTGCCGATCCCAACTCGCCAAACTCATTTGATCGATCCCTAGACTGGGACAAGGCTAGATAAGCCGGTCTCACGGTGAAGACCCCTAACCGGATCAGATGATCCATTATGGCGCTAGCCGCGATCAAGCCAAACCGAAAGCATTAAGCTAAGCCCAACTCGTCTAACGGCCGACCCACATGCTAGATCTCTCTTCGGCGAATCAAGCCATCACTCACATGGCACTTGGACTCCGATTCCATCGACGCTAGCCTTAGGTCACAGCCCAAATCAGATCTCTCTTGATCAGGGAGAGATCAACATTAAGCTTAGCCATGTGAGAAGAGATCGGAATTCAGATCATGGCTTGAACGACGAGGGAATCAACGGATTCACCTCTGATCGCCTTATCCTCAAGATCCACACGGATCTACTCGTGCCTCATGGATTGAGTGCGGAAAAGTAGGGTAGATCAAGATTACATAAACATAAAGAACTTAAAATGAAATTGCAGAAAATAAAGATAAAGATCAAACTTAACTCATTAACTTAAAAGCATAATCATAAAGAGTACCTTAAACAAGCATAAAGGAAACAATAATAAAAATAGAGAGTTTTTCAGCTAAACATCAGATAAAAAATGATAAGAGAATTATTAGAGGGTATTTATAGGGTAATTTGCATAACCCTAATGGTCAAATTGACCTAAGTCAGTCAACCAAGAATCTCGCCCTCAGAGTCCTTGCGCGAGCTTCGGCACTGAGGAGGGGTTCTTGTCTTTGTCCTCGGGTGTTGAGACTGAGTGGATGGTCCGCGTATAATGGATTTATCTTCCCTCGTGGCAGATAGGTTGAGGTTGGTGACTGAGGCATTCTTTCTTGAGCATTCCGAGCAGTCCTCGCCCTGCGATCCACGAGGTAGCGATCCGAGTTTGCATGATCTTTTTCGCCTAGCAGCTGATCCAATTGTCCTTATCTCCAGGTTTAGCTCTCTTTTGCTCCTTTTCCTAAATAAAACTCCAAACACCGAATGCAAATGCAAAGAAAGCAAAACAAACCTAAAAAGACCTAATTAAATAGAAAATCTATCTAGACGAATGCAAAACTACCAAAAAAAGACTCTAAAACCATCAAAAATCACACACATCAGCTCCCCCAAACTTAAATCTTGCTTGGCCTCAAGCAAGTGCAATGACCTAGGGTAGAAAAGTTGCACACAAAATGGGAAGATCTTGTCTAACGAACAACTTGATTAAGCTAAACTATAATCCACACGTGGGCTCTATCATTTTGGAAACCGCAATGTAATTATCCTCAAACCTAGCATTCAACCTATGGATTCCTATCATCCAAGCTGGTCTCTAAAGATACAAGTCTAATTCCTTATTTCTTTTTGGTGCGGTCCTCAAAAGAGACTAGAGATCAACTAGTACATGTTTCGACTTCCCTAATCTTAGCATGATCATTTTCAATTTAAATGGTTCCCTCTCATTAATTTTGTTTATTTGCTGCCCGATTATTCATTTTTTTTCTTTTTCTTTTCTTTTTTTCTTCTTTTATTGTGCCCTTTTGGCTTTTCCGATGTTCGCTTACACAAACATGAAAGGTTACGGGTTTAAATTTCCTTCAAAGTTGCTCCACCAACCCGCATATAGAGTAAGTTAGCGGATATACACGGACGTGAAAGGCTACAAGTTTATGCATCCTTCCAGCCGCTTCACCTTTACAACTTACTCAGTTTGAGTTCTTTGCGGGCAACTTAATTTTTCACTTAACTTTGAGAGGGTTTTACCAAGCACCCAATTTTTGGATCATGCTAAACATAAAGAAGGAAGGTATTGATGCATCTATAGGCTCTAAATTGGAAGTTTAAGTCAGTTTTAGAAGGAATCAAACTAGAACAATTAAAAACACAACCCAAGCAAAGTTCACCAAGGCGGTGATCCGCCCAAAAACTTTCCAAAACGGCTATCTACCAATCAAGAGCATTCACAATGGTTACTTAGCTTAACTTATCAAGATTTGCCCATTATCAAGATCATTCCCACTAAAGAAGTTCGTATGCATGAGTCCTAAGTAAATGCAACCTAAAGACAAATCTAAATCGATGCAACTACATGACCACTCTATTTTTAGGTTTCATTTTCAAAAAATTTCAAATTTTTAGGTTTTTTATATGTCTTAAGTGCCATGAAATGCAACAATCAAAAGCACAAAGTAAATCTAACTAGATTTTTACAACCCAAACACATGCATGCAAAAATAGAAAATAAGAATCACAAGAAATAATGTAAGAGTACTCTAGACCCCTCCCCCAAACTTAAATCACACAGTCCCTTGTGTGTATAGAAGTCGAAGAGAGTTGTCTAGACAAACAAAATGGAAAACAACTAAAAGTAAAAATGTATGTACCAAGGGTTGGAGTTTGGTACCTAGAACCCGAAAAAGTGAGCAGTTGAGGCATTCATGTTCTCAAGAGTATAACTTTGAGGGTTTGGGTACGAGTTCTCCTCGCGGTCATGGTTGGCGAGGGATGCGTGCGAGGGACCTTCCTGAGGCATTTTCTCTTGATCTGACCGGTGCTTCTGGCTCTTCTTCCCTGTCTGCTTGTATACCCACATAGAGTCCTTTGATTGGCGTTGCGGTTGCTCGGCTTGTGCTCGGTTTGAGCTGGGACCTGCTGAAGATGAGTGCCTCCTCGCTGGTGGTGGCGAGTCATGTGTACAAGGCTGGGGTTCTGTTCTTCCGAGCGATGATTCCAGTCCATCAATTGCTTTCCACATCGTCTTGCGCTCGCTCAGCCACTCCTCTTTTTCCTCCGTGAGGCCTTTCACCTTCTTGAGGAGCCACTTCCACAACTTTTGGAGCTTCCCAATCCGCTTGTGGGATTTTCTGCTTGCTGTCCCTTGGTTCTTCTTTTTTGCCTCACGCTCCTCGTAGGCCTTCCTCGCCTCTTTCTTTGAGTAACCACTCCTCTTCAAGTCCTCGATGATTTGGCAGTACCTTGTGTTCCTTTCCTTCTTCTCAGTCTTCTTTTCTGTCTTCTCCTCGCTCTCGTACTTCCATTGGCGAGGGCTGAGCATAATCACTTTCCTCATCACTGTCCTTGCTGCTTGAGGGCGAGGCTACCTGTTTCCCCTTCCTTTTCTCCTGAGCTTAGCTTCCTTCACCATGAACGAACCTCTAGTCCATCGGCTTTGTCACCGATCTTCTCGCCGATTCCCTTATTAGAATTTCAATTCTCCTTTGTACCCCTGTCTCATCATCATCCGATTGGACAATCAATCGGCGAGGCCTGATTTCACGGTGGACCGGCGGGAAATCTTCCAGCCCCGCCGGCATCTCTCTTCTTCCAGCTCTTCGTGCATCATTCATGAACTTGCTTCTGAATTATGTGACCTTTCTTTTATCACCGGAAGACATGCTTGACAAAGGTTTGAATCGGAAAGACTTGAACGTTGGGAGAGAGAGAGTAACTCGCCGGCGGTGAGAGAGTATCTCAGTGAGAGAGGTTAACTCAGTGAGAGAGGTTTCGCTTGTTTGAGAGTTTGAGATTGGATGAGGGAACCAATGAGGGAGAAGCTGATTTTATGGGCGAGTGTTGCGGGTTCTCAAGGAGACCATCTAGGGAGAAAGGATACAATCTCAGGAGAAGGAGGGAGACAATATTGGGTCCCGAGTTGCTCGCCATATGTCCTCGATGTTGGCATCATCTCATCCTTTGATTTCAAATTTTGAATCCTTTACCGATTTTAGCCCTTGGATTGGTCAGACTTTGACTTGACCTCCCTTAGATTTAAGCAAAAAGCTGTTGGTGCGTGGGACCCACTTGATGAGCTGGAACCAAATCAAATTTTTTCCTCATGTGCTCCTCAGCTAACCTCCTTGCTCAACCTCCTTGCTGCATACATCGAGGCCTGACTACCCATTCAGAAAAATCCAAGCTTGAACTACCCTTATTGCTTTTCTTTTGAATATTCTGAGTCCTGATTGGCTTCCTGTTATGATAATATCTAAAGCCACAAAGAGTTAGCCACATTGTCAAAATAGGCTCCAATTAAAGCATCTATACTATTAAGCTTCATGTTCAAGATTTTACTGTAGTAAGTTCATATCAATCATAATGAGATGTATTTGACTAGAACTTCCTATATAAAAGGATAATGAGGTGTGCAAGTAGGTTCATGAGTGGTGTTCAAGGCAATGTGAACACTACTCGCACACCTTCCTCGGTCTTATGTCCTGAGGGGTATGTGTTCTTTGTCAAATTTTCTCGCTCCTCGGTTTGTTGCCGCCGAGGGTAGATGCGAGGTCTACTCTCTCTTGGCTTAATGAGGGCATTTTTTCCTCTAATTTTTGCCAAGAGTGTAGCCAACACTCCTTGAACCTGAGATCAAAATTCCAAACACCCAATAATAACAACAATAAACTAGCAAATATTGTTCTTAAGATTAAACAAAGCTAAATTAACTTTAAACGAAATGAAAAAGAGTTTTCAAAAGTAAATGATAGACATGGGATTCCATCCCAAGTGGGATTGTTTAGAGTCACAAACTTGACTCGTGATACACCTCTTAGTATGGGTTTGCAAAGGGAACCAGAGCTCTCTCACTTGCATCCTCGTCCATCCCCCTATTATTCCTTCAATCTTAAAGCATTTCCCGTCGATTGTAGGCTTCTTTCTTCCTCCCATTAAGTCGAACATCATACCAATTCCTTCTCCAACCTTTAGTTCAATGGTTCTGTTCCGCACATCAATCGAATCTCCTACTGACGCCAAGAATGGTCTACCCAGCAGTAGTGGATCAGTAGGTTCTTCATCCATCACTAATACCACAAAATCAGTAGGGACCAACAGACTGCCAACACTTATTGGTACATCCTCGAGCAGTCCCCTCGGCTTCCTTGTTGTTCTGTCCGCGAGGACCAACGATATTTTGCAATCCTTGAAGTTTGAGTACCCTAGCTTTTGTGCAGTGATTAGTGGGATCAAACTGATGGATGCTCCAAGGTCACACAAGCAGTTAATGAAAGGTAGATGCCCTCCTACACATGGAAGTGTGAAGCTTCTCGGATCACCCAACTTTTCCGCAATGAACCTTTTCCTTTGATGTGGAAGAAATGGTACCAATACCAATCCAGATGATCAAATCCTAACAGCCATACATTCCTCCTCTCGTTCCTTAAGCGGGCCCTTCAAAAATTTCTTGTATTGCGGAATTAACGCAAAAGCGTCCAAGATAGGAATCTTTAGCTCTATACCGCTCATTTGCTTATCGAAAAGGACCTTCTGTTTCTCCACTTGATTCTTCTTTAAACGTGAAGGGAAAGGTGCTCTGGATTTGGTTGCAACCACTTGTGCAACTCCTTATGTAAAATTAAGGTTGGGAATGTCTGGTTCTTCTCCTTGCTGCACAGGCAAGCAAGGGCTCTCCTTGAGTTGTGCAGTTTTCCCAGTAGTCAGATCATCATCTACCTCTCCTCGCGGCTCAGGTCTGCGAGGTGTGTCCCCGAGTTGTATGCAACCAGCTTTATTGTTGGCTTGTTCTACCCCCAGCTTGAATAATGCTGTCCTCAGTGTTTTCCTTCAGTCCAACCACAGATGGGAGCACCTTTCCGGTTTTGAGAGTGATTTACTCAGCCATATACTCCTTTGGGTTTTAAACAGCCTTTCCGGGTAGCTGACAGGTAGCCTTAGTAGATGACGATGCTTGGTTGCTTTCCATATACTTCCATCGTGCGTTGAGGGTTTCAAACACTCAGTTGAGGTCACTATAGCTTGCATCGATTCGACTATGTACCTCGCCAAACTTCGTGGTCATTTCCGCTTGGTGGGTGGTTTGGCTTTGCAATATATGTTGGAGCATATTCATCACGTCCAGTTGGTCTTCTTTTGTTGTCGGAGGTTGAGTTGGGGCTGCTGCCGGCTTAAGGCTCTGCTGCCATTGTTCCTTGGGTATCCAAGCCCATTGCTTTGGTGGATACCCTTGATCTTATGGGTTGGCTACAGTGGTGCTTTGATAGCGCAAGTTCGGGTGTTGTTTGTAGTTAACCCACAACATAGATCCACTTTCATTCTGAACAAAACAAATCTCCTCCAATTGCTCGTCTTCATCCTCTTGTACCATTTCCTTTTCCACAAGATTAACTTGCTTGGTGTGGACCATTAGCAACTTGTATAGCTTCTCATGAAGTTGCTTTAGCTCTTTACGAGTGAATGTGTCCGAATCAGAAGTCCCCCTGACAGCTTGGTCATACTCCTCGCTTCACTGTCCATTAGCTAGAGGAAGATTTTCTATTAATGCTTTTCCCACGTTGATCTCCTGGTGTAGAAAGCTCGCGTGACTTGCAGTGTCCAACAACATGTGTATCCTCGGGTGAACTCCTCGGTAGAAGTTGCTGAGGATAGTCTCCTCCCTGAAACCGTGATGAGGACACTAAGCTTGATAGGTGTTGTATATGTCCCATGCCTCGACCAATGACTTGGAACTTTGCTGAACAAAATTTGATATGTTGTTCTGCAGTTTGGCCATCCGTGAGTTGGGGAAAAACTTGGTAAGAAATAGATGCTTGCACTTCGACCAAGTGGTGATGGATCCGATGGGAAGGTGTTTCTCCCACTGATGAGCTTGATCCCCAAGAGAGAAGGGAAAGAGCCTGAGCTTCAGCGCATCCTCACTCATTCCATTGATGCGAGTGAGCGAGCATATCTCTCGAACTCATCAAGATGGTCGAGGGGGTCCTCTGAGGGTAGGCCATGGAATTTCTTATTCTTGACCATCGAGATCAATCCACTCTTGATCTCGAAGTTATTCTTCTGGATCGCTGGTGGTTGGATCCTGTTTCGTATCGTGTGTGTACTCAGGGCATCCCTCGCACCAATACCGCAAGGGTGACGAGCTGGGTTTTGTACTCGCGCCTTGTGGGCGGCCTCATTTACCAACGGAGGTGTTCCGTCCGTCGTCGTTCCCAGCATGGTGTTGTCTAGATCTGGCTGTTGTTGCTTCATTCTGGTACGGCCTCGTCTGATCTCACGAGTGAGCTGGTTGATGTCGTCTATGGGTGGTGGAAGGTGGTGAGAACCTTTCAATCGTGTGTGCATCAACCGACTAACTCGCACTGATTACTTTCTTAACTCTCAGGAGTTAACGTGAGGGTAATGAGTTTGTGTCTGTCTTCGGTGCCATATATCGAGGGTTACCTGCGAGGCCTGCAAGGAGAGAAACAACGACTTGTCAATAAAATGAAAGCTTGGTCCTTATAGATCCAAGCTGAGTGAAACACAGACAAGTTATAATATCAGTAACACACAACCTAATCCTAAGAATAGTAAACTATAAACTGGAACAAGCAAATCCGATTTGGCAACGATGCCAATTTGATAAAAGCATTTTTGCTACTTCAATCAAATCAATTGAGCATAGTGGTAAGTAAATGAAAATTGTCGAACCAAATACTCAGAGATGCTTGTAAACAACCTATCTACTATTAGATCTTAGTTCAAGCAACCTACCATTCTGTCACTATGATAGGCTATGATATTAAGTGAGCTTGCAAACTAGACAATAGGACAAATTAAACTAAAAGACAAAATAAGAACAAAATTTAAATGATCAAAACAGAGAAATTATTTAAAAACAGAGCACAACAATTGCAATAAGATAGAAATAAGATTAAAGGCATAGATCTAAAGGATACGTAGGTTGATCAGCGATAAACTCGCTGATCCCAACTCGCCAAACTCTTTTGAGCGACCCCTAGACCGGGACAAGGCTAGATCAACCTGTTCTCACGGTGAAGACCCCTAACCGGATCAGATGATCCATTACGGCACTAGCCGCGATCAAGCCAAACTAGAAGCATTAAGCTAAGCCCAACTTGTCTAACGGCCGAACCACATGCTAGATCTCTCTTCAGCGGATAAAGCCATCACTCACATGGCACTTGGTCTCTGATTCCATCGGCGCTAGCCTTAGCTCACGGTCCAAATTAGATCTCTCTTGATTAGGGAGAGATCAGCATTAAGCTTAGCCATGTGAGAAGAGATTGGAATTCAGATCATGGCTAGAACGGCGAGGGAATCAACGGATTCACCTCCGATCACCCTATCCTCGAGATCCAAACGGATCTACTCGCGCCTCATGGATTGAGTGCGGAGGAGTAGGGTAGATCTAGATTGCATAAACATAAAGAACTTAAAATGAAATTGCAGAAAGTAAAGATGAAGATCAAACTTAATTCATTAACTTAAAAGCATAATCATAAAGAGTATCTTAAACAAGCATAAAGGAAACAACAATAAAAATAGAAAGAGTTTTTAAGCTAAACATCAAATAAAAAATGACAAGAGAGTGATTAGAGGGTATTTATAGGGTCATTTGCATAACCCTAATGGTCAAACAACCATAAGTCGGTCAACCAGGAATCTTGCCCTTGGAGACCTTGCGCAAGCTTGGGCACCGAGGAGTGGTTCTTGTCTCTAACCTCAAATGTTGAAGCTGAGTAGATGGTCCGAGTGTAATGGATTTATCTTCCCTCGCGGCAGATAGGTTGAGGCTGGTGACTAAGGCATCCTTTCTTGAGCATTCCGAGCAGTCCTCACCCTGCAATCCACGAGGTAGCGATCCGAGTTTGCACGATCCTTTTCGCCTAGCAGCTGATCCAATTGTTCGTAGCTACAGTTTTAGCTCTTTTTTGCTCTTTTTCCTAAATAAAACTCCAAACTCCGAATTCAAATGCGAAGAAAGCAAAACAAACCTAAAAAGACCTAAATAAATGGAAAATCTATCTAGACGGATGCAAAACAACCTAAACAAGACTCTAAAACCATCTATAATCACACACATAACATGTTAAGTTTACTAAATATATGGTGAGAAGCACATGAATCATAAACAAAAGAGTTAGACGGTTTGTGAGAGTATAAGTGCTAGTTCAACATTTTTTATCAACTTAAGGTTAGTAATCAAGTGGTGAGAAACGCATAAGTCAATGACAAGAGAGTTAAACGGTTTTTGAGAGAAGAAGTGCTAGTTCAGATATCTCTATCAACTTAAGCTTACTAAACAAGTTGTTAGACGCACATGAGTCAATAACAAGAGAGTTAGATGGTTTGTGAGAGTATAAGTGCTAAATCAACATTCTCTATCAACTTAAGGTTACTAAACAAGTGGTGAGAAGCGCAAAAGTGAATAAAAAGAGAGTTAGATGGTTTGTGAGAGTATAAGTGTTAGTTCAATGTTCTCGATCAACTTATGGTTACTAAACAGATGGTGAGAAGTACATGAGTCAATAACAAGAGAGGTACACGGTTTGTGAGAGTATAAGTGCTAAATCAACGTTCTCTATCAACTTAAGGTTACTAAATATGTGGTGAGAAGCACATAAGTCAATAAAAAGAGAGTTAGATGATTTGTGAGAGTATAAGTGCTAGTTTAACGTTCTCTATCAACTTAAGGTTACTAAACAAGTGGAGAGAAGCACATGAGTTTATAACAAGAGAGGTCGGCGGTTTGTGAGAGTAATAAGTGCTAAATCAATGTTCTCTATTATCTTACGGTTACTAAACAAGTGGTGAGAAGCACATATGTCAATAAAAAGAGAGTTATATGACTTGTGAGAGTATAGCTGCTAGTTCAACGTTCTCCATCAACTTAAGGTTACTAAAGAAGTGATGAAAAGCACATGAGTCAATAACAAGAGAGTTAGATGGTCTGCGAGAGAATAAGTGCTAGTTCAACATTCTCCATAAACTTAAGGTTACTTAACATGTGGTGTGAAGCACATAAATCAATAACAAGAGAGTTAGACGGTTTGTTAGAGTATAAGTGCTAGTTCAATGTTCTAAATCAATTTAAGGTTACTAAACAAGTAATGAGAAGACAAAGAGTCAGTAACAAGGGATTTAGACGTATGGTGAGAGTATAAGTGTTAGTTCAACGTTCTCTATCAAATTATGGTTGCAAAATAAGTGGTGAGAAGTACAAGAGTCAAGAAGAAGAGAGTTAAACTGTATATGAGAGTATAACTGCTAGTTCAGTGTTTTCTGTCAACTTAAGGTTACTAAAGAAGTGGTGAGAAGCACATACGTCAATAACAAGAGAGCTAGACGGTTTGCGTGAATATAAGCACTAGTTCAGTGTTCTCTATCAACTTNCGTGAATATAAGCACTAGTTCAGTGTTCTCTATCAACTTAAGATTACTAATAAA
>OVBA01007226.1:0-15101 GCA_900406435.1 Lepidium aucheri
GTTTAATTCCATAGTTTATTGCATTTGCTAGTTTGCACTGTGTTTTATGAATATTTCCCTGTCTTAGATCATATTGCTCTGTTTTTATTTTGTCCTTTAGTGAATTTTGTCCTATATGGTAGTTTAAGAGCTCCCATAGAAATATGACTTACCTTTGTGACAGATCGCTAGGTTATCTGAACTAGAACTAGGTACCAGATGAGTTGTTTGCTTGCATAACTGAGTATTGGTTCGACAACCCACCTACTTATTACCATACCTCAATGATTTGATAGCATAGGCCAAAAAACCATCATATCAATGTCATGTTCCGCAATTGGGATCTGATGATAACGTAAAGCCAAGTTAATTTTTGAGAACCAAGTAGCACCTCTAAGTTGGTCCAAAAACTCATCTACTCGTGGGAGAGGATACTTGTTCTTTACCGTCATTATATTCAATCCACGGTAGTCAATACACAACCTGAAGGTTCCATCCTTCTTTTTCACAAACAACACCGGTGCATGGTGAACTACTCCGTCTTATAAACTCTTTATCCATTAGTTCACTAAGTTGTCTTTTCAACTCAGCCATTTCAGCTGGCGTCATTCGGTATGGTGCTTTGCAGATAGGCGTCGTTTCGGGTTCTAGTTCAATTGTGAACGGATCAGACCGTTCTGGTGGTAAACATGTGACTTCTGCAAACACGTCCTCAAACTCATTCACCACTGGAATGTCCTTGAGTTCTGTTTTTGGTCCAACTTCAGCAGTTGAGATCGTAACTAAGTACGCCTCACATCCTTGCTCGAGCATCCGTTCCGCTTGGACAGCCAAGACAATCAAGCTACCTGAGGTGGTTGGATTCCTTGATACACCAACCTATTCCCATCATTCACAAACTCAATTCTATAGTTCCACATGACAAATCACTAGATCAGCCGGCATGCTTACTCCTTTTATAAGCACGGAAACATTCCTAACATCCCCTAGGACATCCATTACTTGTCCACCAGCTGCTCGGGCTATCAACCCACTACTTACTATGGGTTCTTTCTCAAATTCCCCAACACCGATCATTTTCGGATGCACAAAACAATGTAACGCCCCTGAATCAAACAACACATGGGTTTCCACACCATCCATATTCACGGTCCCTACACGTTTATTTAGACACTAAGGACCCTAGTTCACACTACACAGGCAATCAAGTTCACAAAAAGAAGAAGTTACAGTGATGAACAGAACTTACCAGTGATCAGACGTGCGGTAGTCTGCTCGGTTGGATCCGCAACCATTGAGTAGGCTCTAAGCATTACAGCCTGTCTCTTTGGAGGTGGAGGTAGTGGTGGCAACTCCTCCCTTGTCCATTTCCCTGATGGATATCATTCATCTAACCCAGTCATACACTTCCCAACTATCCTAGAACCAAACGCGGCTCTGATACCAAATTATAATACCCTAACTCAGTAAACTCGCGTTCTAACGCTTTCTAGTCTGGTCTTGGACACACCAAACACTTAACCAATTCATGTTCCTTTATCCACTAAGTAAAAATTTAAATTATAATGATGTGACAATCCCAAACAATTCACAAAACTCGGTTCCATTCTTATTCATATTCAAGTTCAAGGTTCCAAAAATATTAAGTGATAAACATAACTCATTGAAATCGGTACTTAACATCAAGTTCAATCTTAAATAACATAAAAAGACTCCCAAATCCCATCCCTAGATCCACCTCCTCTCCGTCCCGCCTTGGTCTCGCTCCTATTAGCCACTTTCACGGTTATTGGTTGGCTCATTACCTACAATCACGCAGATTGTATAAGCAACATAATTGCTTAGTGGTTCGGTCATCCCGTCCCACTAGGTTATAACCAGAACATGCATTCAATAACAAGTCAAATCAAATCAAAGAACAATCATTAACTAGAGTTTGCTCAAACAATCAGTTTGACTACCCAGGGTACATCCGAATCAGCCAAGTAATTTTGAGTCAAGAGAAACATTCACATTATATCACAGTTTTAGGTCTGAACCCTAAGATCCACAAGTCACAGGTCCGAACACATGGTTCGCAATTCACAGGTCATGAACCACACGGTTCTCAATCACAATTTCGACCCACATGGTCCTTCCATTCACAATCAATCATTCAACCTAATCATTCTAAGATTCCACTTAACCTATTACCAAACATGAATCAATTCCTCACGGTCATGAACTCACCTTTGCTTTAGTTGTTTTCGGGTTCCTTTTGCTCTATGGGGTTTGATTTGCCAATCCTAGCAAAACCTTGATCTCTATTCAACCTTTTCCTTGCCTCAATCAGATCAATCTCTCTCAACCTCCTTTGAGTTCTAGGTTAACTTTTGTGGATTAGCCTTTTTAGGGTGGTGTTAGGCACCTATTTATAACCCTTAGGGTAACTGAACCCTAGCCCTAATTCTTTAGTTGGACCGGGCTCAAACCCATTCAAAATAATCCAAGTTCCAAAACACATCAATTCTGGTCGTTTTACCCTTAGGCCACCCGTTTGGACACATACCAAACCCTTGTCCGAACGAGAACCCTTGTCCAAACGTGGACTCAGACTTGTCCAAACGCAGACCAAACTTGTCTTAAACTTTAAACCTTGTCTAAAACTAGACAGAACATGTCCGAACCTCCTAGGTTCATGTCCGATCTCGAACTAATCATGTCCGAACGACCGTGCGGTTTAAACCACTAGGTTCCGTCCGAAATCCTAGGTTCTTATCCTAAGTTCCTTCCTTAGCTTATTTTTCATGTTTAAACCTGATTTTGATCATCTCTTAGGTTTCCAATGCCTTTCCTTGGTCAGAACGCACCTATTGGCCATGTTTGGTCCGCCCGTACGTACCGCGTCCACGTACCGCACCTAGTGCGTTCTCGGGTCGGCCAAACGTGGGCATTACATTTTATGCTTTGGTGAGCTTTGCAAACGTGACAGCATTGTTTATGGCCAAAGGAGTTCGTTATTCATACTGATCATGAGTCTCTAAAGTATCTTAATGGCCAGCACAAGCTCAATTAGAGGCATGCCAAACGGGTTGAATTCATTGAAAATTTTCCTTATGAGATCAAGTATAAGAATGGTAAGGATAATATAGTTGTTGATGCATTTTTCAAGAAGGTACTCTCCTCACAACTCTTGAAGCTAAATTACTTGGTCTTGAACATATTAAGTCTCAATACACGTCTGACGCTGACTTTGAGAAGATCTTTGCAGCTTGTGAGAAGTTTCCTCATGGAAAATTCTATAGACATGAAGGATTTCTTTTCTATGATAACCATTTGTGTGTTCCTAGTTCTTCTTTGAGAGATTTGTTCATACAGGAATCACATGATAGAGGTTAAATGGGATATTTTGGAGTTGACAAAACTTTGCAAGTGATGCAAGATCACTTCTATTGGCCGCATCTCAAAAGTGACATTGAAAGGTTTTGTGTTAGATGCACAACATGTAAGTTGGCTAAAGCCAAATCCCAACCCAACGGTTTGTACACACCTCTGCCCATTCTTTTGCATCCATGGCATAATATTTCAATGGACTTTGTTTTGGGATTTCCTAGGACTAGAATAGGTCGAGATTCAATATTTGTGGTTGTGGATAGATTCTCTAAAATGTCAAATTTTATTCCATGTCATAAAACTAATGATGCCATGAATGTTGCTAACCTTTTCTTTAGAAAAATTTTTAGGTTGCATGGAATGCCTAGGTCTATTGTGTCTGATCGTGATGTTGACTTCCTCAGCTACTTTTGGAAAACGTTGTGGTCTAAGGTAGGAACTAAGTTGTTGTTCTCTACTACTTGTTACCCTCAAACTGATGGTCAAAGTGAAGTACTTAATAGGACACTTTCAACACTACTTAGAGCATTGATAAAATAAAATCTTAGAACTTGGGAAGAATGTTTGCCTCATGTAGAATTTTCATATAATCGAGCTGTGTATTCGGCTACTAACTATTCTCCTTTCCAAATCATTTATGGTTTTAATCCTATCTCTCCATTGGATTTAATGCATTTACCTTTGAGTGAAAGAGTTAGTTTGGATGGAAAGAAGAAGGCTGATATTGTCAAGCGGATTCATGAGCAAACAAGACTCAATATTCAAGCCAAAACAAAACAGTATACACGTCTAGCAAACAAAGGCTGCAAGCCATTGGTGTTTAAGGAAGGCGACTTAGTTTGGATACATTTGAGGAAAGAATGCTTCCCTAATGAGAGGAAGTCCAAGCTTATGCCAAGAATGGATGGACCATTCAAGATCACTAAGAAGATCAATGACAATGCCTATCAATTGGATCTTCAAGGTAAGTATTCAGTTAGTAATACCTTCAATATTTCTGATTTTTGGTTCCTTATGTTGCAGATGTTGCAGATTTGAGGTCAAATCCTTCTCAAGAAGGAGGAAATGATATGAAAATGGCTGAACAGCTTGGACCAGAACAAGGAGAGCTTGAAGAACTCGAACCAAAGGAGCTAGAGCAAGCATTGGAATTACCAAGCAGGCCTATTACAAGAGCCAAAGCCAAAAAGTTACAAGAAGCTGTTTGTATAATGCTCAATCAGGCTGAAAGCAACCTTAGCTCAAAACCTAATCCAACTACATTAGTTGTGATTCAAGCTAGCTAACGGTTGCCTAAGGGAGGTGTATGCTCTTCTACTCTTTTTCCCTTTGTCTAGTTTTGTCCCAACTTGGGTTTTCTTGACAAGGTTTTTAATGAGGTAAGATGCATACACACTTATCTTACAACCCCTTATACTATGTGTTCAAGGAAATTCATTTAGAAGTTGAACCAAGTTTAAGTTATGAGTTTTGAACATTTTTATGTTGTTTCTTTTCCTTTTGGGCCGAGTTGTTTATGGCCTTTTAAACCCTAGTTTGTTTCCTATTTAAACTAGTGAATCCCTTGAATGAAATCATCACACATTTTATCAAAAAAAATTTTTGCAAACTTGTTTGATCTTGTGGTGTGTAATATCCACAAACTTGATCCTCATCCTCGTGTGTCATATCCTGGGTGTCTTCAAGCCAAATATCAAGAGTCCCATCATCACTCTTGGTAGTTCACATCGATCCATACCCTTTCCATTTTGTTCCACCCACTTCTAGACTCTTAAACTTCCATCTGTTGCACATTAAAGTCTTCGAAGTGATCTGTTCATGAGTTGAAGCTTTGAATCCATTCGAGTTTTAGTTCTAAGTGTCGACCACTACTTGATTGCATCCTTGGGGGCTTTCCTACGGCTGTAGGAGTATTTACTGATGGTACGGCTGGAACAGGCTGGAAGCTCGGATGGTATTGTTGCTTAGGAACATAAACCTTATTCTAAGCTTGTTGAGGTTTTGGTGGATAGACCATCTTAAGAATTTGCGACATTTGTACTTCTATATGAGAGTTTTGGGTTCTGTTTGTAGTTATTGTACTGCTTGTACCCACCTCCTTGATTCTGTACAAAGCAACTTCTTCAACCTGATCATCCTCCCTTCCTTGGACCTGCTCTTTCTCACAAACGAGATGGACATGTTTCCGATTCACGAGCAGTAACTTATCGATCTTCTCATGTATTGCTTTGATTTCTTTCGACTGACTGGATCTGAGTCAACTACTGCCATCATGTTCCTACCATATTTTTCCTATACTTTCCATCAGACTGAGCTAAGTTCTCCACCAGCTCCCATCCATCTTCAACATTTTATTTAGGAAGCAGTCATTGCTGGTTGTGTCCAACAGCATCCTGTACTTGGGAAGAACACCTCTGTAGAGGTTGCTCAAGAGAGACTCCATGAGAACCCATGGTGAGGACATTGGGACTAATACATTTTGTATTGCTCCCATGCCTCAGAGAATGTCTCTGGGTTGTTCAAAACAAAGCTAGAAATAGCTTTACAAAGCTTGGATGTTACGAGAGTTGGAGAAGAACTTAGCAAGAAAAGCCGTCTTGCAGTCCGCCCATGAGGTAATAGTTCCTTGAGGCAAATGCTCCTCCCGTAGATGTGTTTTGTCCCCAAGAGAGAACAGGAACAATGTGAGCTTGAAAGCGTCCTCACTAACCCCCACTTCCACACAGTTTTTCAAACTCGTCTGGGTGATCCAAAGGATCCTCATAATGCAACCCATGAAACTTATTGCCTTCAACCATAGTAATGAGACCACTCTTGATCTCAAGTTGTTGTATTGGTTGGCTGGTGGTGTAATACTATGTCTCTGTGTATAAATGCTAGGCGCATCACCAACTTCAATATGGCGTGGCCTTCTAACCTGAGGCTTAGGTGAAGGAGGTGCAGGAGGTGTAACATCATTCGATCCTTCTAGTGTAGTGCTATCATCCATCTTGACTGGTTTGGAGTTATAAACTTGTATCAAGTCCCTCTACTGCTCTCAGTTCTCGTGGAAGCAAGTGGCTATTATCTAGGTATTTGAGCAGATTTTGATTACCCTTGGACCTAGTCTGCATTAACCCAAAAACCCAACCCAAAAAATAGAACTCGACTTTATGCAGTCAAGTGTTGTGGGCGAGGTTATGAGAAAACTGCCTCAAATAGAATACGCGACCTGAAACACGTCGAGGATGCCTAGTCGAGTTCTACTTGAGAACACCAAAACAGAGGAATCAAGATGTAAGTACCATGTGTAACTAAAAGTAACCAGAACTTGGTCTCAGAAAGTTGAAATTCCTAATTTGAAGCTAACATAAACACATTTGGCAACGGTGCCAATTTGATAACAAGTTTCTACTATCAAATTGTATTATACTAAGATGTCGATGTGGTACAATAGGTTATCAATCCAACTGGGAGTGTAACTAACAATCAGTACTCAATCAACTTATCTAATCCAAGCCTAATCAAGCAGATTGTATCAAAAAAAAACAAATAAAACTCAAAAATAGACTAAAGAAAAATAGAATAATAGCAAAACAGAGTAATAGATGAAAAACATAGTATGAATTGGAAATGGCAATAAACAATAAATGGGTTCAGGAGGAGTTAGGGGAATCAATCTAAGCTTACCAGGGATTCACACTTGCAAAACAACCTATTAAGATGATCTCTAAGCTACGGATTCAAAGCAATAAAACCATTCTCATGATTAAGAACTCAGCCCAGTGTGTCATCTGACCCAAATCTCTAAGGCGATCCACACTTGTTCTAGCCTTAAGAAACAATCACTTCCAGCCAAAATACACTATAAACAATCAATCCTTTGAGTTAGAAATGTAAATCTCATAACTAGGTTCAGTAAAGCATTTTCACAAATATCTTGTGGGTGAGAAAACATCCTATTTCAAGTGATCAAGTTGAAATAAGCATGAAGAAAGCCTAAACTGAAGAGATCCTATCATGAACTACCCTGGGCAAGTGTGAAATCCCTAGATCTACAAAGATCTATCCCATTTCCTCATGAACCCTAAGTGATATACTCACTAACCATGATGAAACGCAAAATCCAGAAAATAAAACAGATGACATCATTAGAAAGATAAGAAGAAGATAAAAAATATTGAAGAAAGAAATAAACTCAGAAACTTAATACATTTAATAGAATCTTAACATCAAAGAAGAAAAAATTATAAGAACAAAGAAGAAAGGTGTTTTTAAACTTAGCCAAAAGCAGTAACAAAACGTGGTGGCTTCTGTGGGTACGAAAGGGTATTTATAGCCCACATAAACCAACCCTAAAAATTCAAAGACGTAAATAAAAAAAAGTCAACAAACTGATCGGTAAAAAGGACCTTGACCCAGTGTAGATCGAGGACCCAACATCGTGTTGCACTAGTGTCTTCGGAATCCAACAACTCGTTGTATTACTGTCGTTCTTCATGCTAAGTTAGGCTAGATGAAGGCGACCTCTATGCTTACATGTCGAGTTCTCCAATACGAGTTCTGCTGTATCCACTCCTTCCTTGATTCTTTGCTATCCTTCATTTGTTTGTTCGTGTCCATTATCTTTTAAGTCAGGAATGCTCCAAATATCCTCTCCAAGTAATTAAATCGCTCCAATGCAATGTGTATACTACGCAAATGCAAAATATGCAAGGATGAACCCTGAATGACTCTAAAAGGATAAAAATGCAGTAGATATGTATGCTAAAGAGACTAAATGAGACTATTAAAACATGCTAAAATGCATACATATCACTAAGTTATTGCTTTACCCTTTTGGGAAGCTGAGAAGCAATGTGCCATTGTAGTAGAAACTTGTACTAGCTAAAAGATCTTTTCCTTTTGAACACATGTTCAAAGAGGAGGAACAGAAGTAGACTTCACTAACTAGTGAGAAGAGTGGTAGAGAAAAACACTTCACCAACAGGTGAGAAGGATAAGAAAACTTCACTAAAATGGTGAGAAAAAGTTGCAACATGTCAATATACGTTTAAATCTCTCACATCGTGAGGGGATATTCACATTGGTGTGGGTCGGAGCTCTTTTTGGGGGTCAAGGTATTTTGGCAGTTGAGTTTTGATGATTATATCATGCCAGAAAACCCCTAAATATAAACTGCTTCTTTAAAGGGAACACATATTAGGTAGATGGTGTAGGTGGTATTTTGACTTTTTGAAAAAAAAATACCAAAAGAGGTAAAAACAGCTAGAAAAAAATTGTTTTTGGATGCAGGTGAGAGAGAGTTTTCTTTCAGCTTTTTGTACATTTTAATTCAGTTTTAAAATAGTTTGAATTTATATGTAAACTTTTGTTGTATTGAAAACTTTTATAAATAAAAATAAGATGATAAAGAAAAAACCAAAAGAAATGTAAAGCACAAATATATACTAATAGTTAAATAATTACATAACGTTCCATTTCATTTGTGTATTTGTGTGTAATAGTTTTTTTTTTTTTTGTATAAGGTTTTTTGTCTATGATAGTTACAACTTGTATTTTGTTTTCAATCCATTTGGGATCCTTAGCATATTCGCGCACAACAAAATAGAGGTAGCCGTTATCACAACACTAGCTTAACTTCCCCGGACTCTTATCAGTTAGGTGAGTCATTCGAACATATCTTTTTTATGTCCAAACAAGGAATATAAAACTTTGATTGGTCAAATAAAAATATATTCCTTTTAAGTGGAGAAAATAAAAAATATAACAACCTTCTCTTCTTAAACCCAACAAGTTTAACAAAAAAAAAAAAAAAAAAAAACGTTACTTACGAAGAANTTACTTACGAAGAACACAGACGTGATTTCGTCCCAAAGTAAAAGAAAAAAAAATGAGTGCTGTGAAATCGGCGTTGGGCGATATGTTGATTACCTTTATGTGGGTTAATCTCTCGGCGACGTTTGGTATACAAACGGCAGCGATTGTTTCCGCCACCGGATTGAATGGTATCACTCCGGTGATCACAACGTTTGTGGTTTTCGTCTCCATATCGATTTTTACGATTATTGGAGAGTTTCTTGGTGGCGCTAGCTTCAATCCTTGTGGAAACGCTGCGTTTTATACGGTAGGCGTTTCTGCGGATTCTCTCTTCTCCTTGGCTATTCGATCTCCTGCTCAGGTATGTCTATATAACCACCTGAAGGAAATGAACAAAACAAGATTGAACAGAGAACCTAAAATATGCTATGTAATAATGATGTGATTTCAGGCAGTTGGTGCAGCAGGGGGTGTAATAACGATAATTGAGATGATACCAGAGAATTATAAGACTATGATTGGAGGATATTCATTGAAAATTGATGTACACATTGGAGCTATTGCAGAAGTTATTCTAAGTTTTTTTGTTACATTTTTGGTTTTACTAATTATTCTAAGAGGTCCTCGAAGATTACTAGCTAAAACCTTCTTGCTCGCCATTGCTACCGTCTCAGTGTTTCTCGCAGGATCTAAATTCACTAGACCATTCATGAATCCTGCCATTGTAAGTACATTATTACAAGTCATCTTTTGACATGTTTTAAATGTGTGTTGTTGTATATAATATTGTGTATTGAATGCAAAATTAATGCAGGCATTTGGATGGGCCTATCTATACAAGTCTCACAACACTTGGGACCATTTCTACGTGTACTGGTTCAGTTCTTTCACTGGAGCTATTTTATCAGCAATGCTCTTTCGACTTCTGTTTCCACCACCACCCTTAGTTCTGAAGAAACAGAAGAAGGCATGAGCTTTCACTAAGATATGTTGCAATTGTACATTTGTTTTCGTTCATTTGTACTTACTTTGTAGACTCATCATGTCTTTATGTTTTGTGCGTAATCTATCCAGATTCATATTAATGGTTTTTCACTATTTGGTTTGGTTCGGTCCGTTGATAAGATAAGGAGTCCTCTTTCTCAATCTAAATCGAGTACTGAATATATATTTTTTTTGTTAATTGGTGTTAAATCGGCTACTGAATTACGAATTATTCCTATATAGAGTTCTGTTTTGGATTTAAGCTTCCGAAGGAAAAATAAGTATTTATAAAAAGTTAAAGTCAGAAACAAATATTAAATAATATTTGGGGTGTAAATGTAAATCACGGAAACTTGAGAGATAGTATAATTTACACAACACAATGAAAATTTCAAGTGAAATAGTTTCGAGTTTAACCCATTGTGGGAGTTACCCATCTCCCGCAATTGTATAACCCATAACGTCTTTTATTTGTAATACAGATTACAGATCTGAAGCACAAGTGTTTTTCTATCGAAACGCGATATCTTCAGTTCAGTTTCCGGCGATATAAGCCGCCTCTTCCAATCCACCGTCGATCTGGAGCCATTACAGGATCCGCCGCAGACCACGGCGTCCTCTGGCACTGGCAACGGCAACGGTAAGATACGCTACCGTTCGCCTTCTTCAACTGAGCTCCTTGAGTCTGGAACTGCCAACAATTCCTCTGGTCATTCTCCTACCTCCGAGGGACTTCTCTCTGTTGACGGAGGTAAGATGGCGGCTAAGCGAGGGATTGGACGCCACGAATCTCTTGCCGACAAGATCCAACGCCATCGTGGTCTTCTGCTCCTGATTTCGGTTCCCATTCTGCTCATCCTTCTCGTTCTTCTGCTAATGCCTGGGAGATCGACTTCTGATTCGGTCGTTGAAGAGTACACGGAGCATAACCGTAAGGGAGGTCCCAATTCTAGGCCTCCGAAGAACTACGCCGTGATTTTTGATGCAGGAAGCTCTGGAAGCCGCGTACATGTTTACTGTTTTGATCAGAATTTAGATCTTATTCCTCTCGGTAATGAACTCGAGATCTTCCTCCAGGTGATACATTTGTTCCGTCTTTCTCCCATTAATGGTTTCGTCGGATCATAATCGATACTTAAGTAAGTAGAGATATATATGACACTAGAACTACCAATTATTTGCAGTGCTTTGATAGATTTTGTGTAGTTCCCAAGACTTGATTCAGTTTCTTTATGATCAATTGTGCTACAATTGTGTTATTCAACTTGTGGCTTGGGCTTTGTCGCCAGATCTTATTCGCATTTCTTGGACAGAGCTTAATTGACCTTGTTTGAGTTGTGATATAACTTTTCTTTCTGTGTATAAAATTTGAGATGATCTCTGTGTTCCTGGACATGAAGCTTGAGGTCAATTAACTAGCATCACTTAATTCCTTGTTTTCTGATATTGCATTGGCTTTAGTTTCTTGTTTGTTTTGCACTTCACTGGTGCTTGTTATAACTCTGGCTCTAAGCTATTTACTGATTTAATTTCAGCTAAAACCAGGGTTGAGCGCATATCCCACTGATCCCCGGCAAGCGGCGAACTCTTTGGTCTCTCTTCTTGACAAAGCAGAAGCTTCTGTCCCCCGAAAATTGCGTCCGAAGACACCTGTCAGAGTTGGGGTATGGAACGAATTCTTTCCACGTATAGATAGTTAAAGCTATATCATATTGTCATTATTTATTTTGTGAATCATCTAAAGTGTTTTTTGCCTTATTTATTGTCAGGCAACTGCAGGATTGAGGACGCTGGGTCATGAAGCATCTGAGAACATTTTGCAAGCGGTAATTATATTTCTATTTCTTTTCTATACACATTTTCCTGGTCATGTAGCTCTTATACTTTCTTATAATTTTGTTTATAAGGTTAGGGAACTCTTGAGAGATAGAAGCATGCTGAAAAGTGAGGCAAATGGTGTTACTGTGCTGGATGGTACCCAGGAAGGTTCTTACCAGTGGGTATGTTGCCCCACATTTACGCGTTTTTTACTGGAAGTCATCTTCATGTATTTCTTATGTGTCTGCGTGTGTACCTATAATCTCATTATTTCTATTCGGAAAATTAAATTCTGGGCTGCTGGTATCCTTTCTAGTTTCTTGATTATTTAATCAGAAGTGTATAACTATGGCAACTGTAATAGTTTGAAGTCTAGTAAGCAAATGAATATGAAATTTCAGGATGTTGGACCCTAAATGGAGTTGGACTTTGCAGGTGACAATAAATTACTTGCTAAGGAACTTGGGAAAACCATACACAGATACAGTTGGAGTGGTTGACCTTGGAGGGGGGTCAGTCCAAATGGCATATGCTATATCCGAGGAAGATGCTGCAAGTGCACCAAAATCATTAGAAGGAGAGGATTCATATATCAGAGAAATGTATCTGAAGGGACGGAAGTATTTCCTATATGTTCACAGGTTTGTCATCTCATGTGTTATTGTTGATTTCACGTGTATATGAATGATCAACGACTAGGGTATTGACTAGGGTACGAACGACTCCCAAAGAGCAAGCAGTTATAGGCTTTTCTACTTCATTTTTACATTTTATTGACTAGGGTACTTACTCATAGATATGGTTTTCCTTCCATGCCAGCCACACTTAAGTTTTTATCCAAAATCTTTAATGGGAGGTGTTATTGGCTTGTTCTTGCGTGTAGTTATCTACATTACGGATTACTGGCTGCCCGAGCAGAGATGTTGAAAGTATCTGAAGATTCAAACAACCCTTGCATCGTGACAGGCTATGATGGTGAGAGATTATTGTTTTTTAATCATGAAAGCTGTTTTTGTCCAACTAGAGTTCTTTGCATATGTACTCATCATGTGACACACGTTTTCATAATTGCCGATTGCTAGAAACTCTCAGGATACACAATTGCTATTTGAGGATACTGTATTATTCTTTTAACATACTATTATTCATTGTAGGTACTTACAAGTATGGAGGAAAAGAATTTAAAAGCGCTGCTTCGGCATCAGGTGCGAGTGTGGATGAGTGCAGAAGAATAGCCATCAGTGCACTAAAAGTGAATGACACACTGTGTACGCACATGAAATGCACATTCGGTGGAGTTTGGAATGGTGGTCGGGGTGGTGGCCAGAAGAATATGTTTGTTGCTTCTTTTTTCTTCGATCGTGCTGCTGAGGTAACGTAACTGAAAACATCGCAAGTTAATTCTTGAAAGCTCCAGTTACACACAGCCTGTTTTAGTGATACTCTGTGTAAAAATGGGTTTTGGTTATTATGGTACAGGCTGGATTCATTGACCCGAAGCAACCTGTTGCTACAGTTCGTCCAATGGAGTTTGAGAAAGCAGCAAAGAAAGCTTGTAGTATGAAGATTGAGGAGGGTAAATCGAAATTCCCACGTGTGGAAGAAGATAATTTGCCTTACTTGTGCATGGATCTCGTTTACCAATTCACTCTGCTCACTGATGGATTTGGTATGTATCTCTTTTTTTATATATATATTTAATAATAATATTTTAAATTTAGTTTTGTCTAATTTTTTTCTCTCTTTTTATGGGTATAAAATAAAAACAGGATTGGAGCCATCACAGAAAATAACGTTAGCAAAGAAGGTGAAATATGGAGATGAGGCTGTTGAAGCTGCGTGGCCATTGGGTAGTGCTATCGAGGCCGTATCCTCACCTTGAGGGGCATTTTGGGAGTTACACACAAACCTTAATTCTTTTGATTTCTACCAAAACTCATTTTTTTTCCTTCTCTACTTCAATTTTTATGATCCTTAAAAGCAGAATATCCCTTATTATTATTATTATTATTATTATTATTATTATTATTATTATTATTATTATTGTCGTATTTAGAAAATCGGTTTTGTTGCTTATACATTTACGTTTTTTTTTTTTTTTNAACCTTATTGTCCCGGTTTGCTAAACCTTTATGAAATGATTGCACCACCATTTTTCTCCATTGTTATTCTAAACGATAGCTTAAGAAAAAAACAGTAGCATATTTAACATACGTGAATACATTGATGATTTGTCGACTTCGCATGTTTTTGTTTTATAATAATAAAAATTAAAAAAATGTAGATAATGACGTATTATGTGATTGAGGTGTAATGTAAGTCCACGTGGTGGATTGAATTCCAATTATTGTCTCTCAGCTCGCTCATGTCCCTCGATAGATAGGCAATTACTTGCACACAACAATTGATGATTCATCATTTTATTTAGCCCTTTTTGATAAAAAATAAACAACGAATTACTCTGCAATTCACATAACCTGTTTAAAAATTTTCCTTTTATTTAGTGACCTTAAAATTATTGAAAACTTCATATATTATAAGGAAAATTTTAAAATAGGTTATATATTAGACAGTATAAATATAAAAATATAAAATGAAACGTATATTATCTTAAAATAGGTTATAACTGTATAAATATAAAAATAGAAAATGAAGGAAAATAAAAGGATTTTTTATATATATACAGTTATAATATAAGGATATATATTATAACATAAATAACCTATTCTAAAATTTCCTTTTATTTAGTGATCTTAAAATTATAACTGTATAAATATAAAAAATGAAACGTATATTATCTTTAACAAAATAAATATATAAAAGTAGATTATCTTTAAAACATCAAATGTAAATATCAGAAATAAGTAATATATTTAAATATCTATAAAATATATGTAGTGTGGGTTATATCCTATAATCAGTTGAAACATTGTCATTAACTTTTTGTTGCACGAAAATTCCTACCTTAATAAAAAAAAAAGAAAAAAGAAAAAAGGAAATAGTCCAAAATACACAATAACCTTTTGTATGGTTCAAGAAGGTCCAAACTGTAATTAATAAGCCATGACCACTAAAAAGATGAAGTTACTGTACCCATTATTAGGGGTGTCAAAATGGGTAAACTCAACCCAACCCAACCCATTATCCAA
>OVBA01007227.1:0-15099 GCA_900406435.1 Lepidium aucheri
TCTCTCTCTTCTTATTCTTTTTTGATTCATATATATATATATATATATATATATATATTATTTTTCGAGAGTTTGACTTCTTTGTTCGTCGAGTCGACTCACTATGTCTCAAGATAATTCAATTTCCAAACATTTGTTCTCCGATGGATTTGAGCACATGCCGGATGAGTCGGATTTTGGTTTTGGGATCAACAAACGTGGGTCTTCTGAGGTTGAATCGGCTGAACATTGGGGAAGCGGAAGACGTGAGTTCGGAGTTGACGAACGCACCTCGAGGGCTCGTCAATCTCCTGATGATGTTGGGGCCAAAGTCGACGAACGCAGGGATTCAGAAATTAAAGCTATGTTGGATGTATTTTTGAGTTTGATTAATAGATCGTCCAATGCTATCTCCGTTTTTGTCGGGTGAGGGTTCGTTGTAAGAGGTCTTAATACCCGGTTTGAGCGTTTATGAGGGGGAAGATAACATTGGAAATCCGATGAATGTCGAGCATTCATTCGGCGATACCCTGGTACGTTCAAGACCAATCAGACATGAGATTAGGGAAAGTAGTAGCTTGACGGTATGGTTAGATTCCCTCATAGGTTTGCCAACTTTATGTACTAAGAAATCTGTTCGTCATTTATTCGAATTTTGCAACATTATTGGGGCTGACTTTCGTATTCCATCTTCTAACAAACGTCTGTGGCATGCTCCTTTGGGTTACGTGTGTGTTTATGAGGGATTTTTTGTCTGTGGTCTCCGTCTTCCCTTCCCACGTCTGTTCATCAACTATTGTGATGATTGCAAGATGGCATTTTCTCAGCTGCCTCCAACTTCTATTCATAATATGTTGGTGTCCCCCAGACTAACGGACGCATGTGGTGTATCGGTTGACTACCATTTTCTAGAGGAGGTTTCTTACCTTTCTCGTTGCAACAGTTATTGGGGAGCTTTCTTCTTGAGCATGAAGTATAAATTTGAGATTGTTTGCGGTCTTCCGAACAAATTGTGCAGCTGGAAACACTGGTTCTTCTATCTTCGTGTCGATGAAGTCTCGTTTGCTGAGTTCGATCGATTTTATCGGAACCTTTGGAGTGCATCTATTGATCTGATTTCGTTCTTTCTCATTTACTTCTTCCTTTTGATTCTGACTTGTCGAAATAACTTTTCTTTTTGCAGTAAGACATCCGGTCGGACGTTTGTTGCATGCGGAATTCCAAGCAGAAGTTGATCGCATCCCGGACTTATCCCATCACTGGTTTCCTGCTGTTTTGGAAGCTCGACTCAGGCATAAAGAGCGGCGTCTTGACCAAGGTTTGTTCGTTTTTAGTAATTTCTTGTTTGACGAGTATGAACAAGTGTTCACCATTGTAATGTTTTTACTTTCAGACGCTTTTTTGTCAATGGATTACTCGAGCCGTATCCGTGAATTAGCAAGAAAAAGGGGGAGAGATTCTAATCGTCCAAAGAGTCCTCCACAAAAATCTCTCAAGGAGGTTGGTGATTCGTCAAGGAAACATACGCCTCGTGTTTCCATCAAGATTCCTGACACTTCAAAATCTCGTGACCAACCGAGAAAAACACCGAGATCATCTTCCCATTGTGGTTTGTCCCCTATAGAAGATGCTTCAACCCGTCAATCTAATTCTCATGGATCTCGGGGCGTTGTTTTGTCTCTAAGAGCGAAAGATATGTCCGAGAAAATTGAAGATCCACCCGTTTGTTCTGTTGGGTATGGGGGGTCATCCGCTCGTCCTAATTTCATTTGTTTTGAGTACAACAAACCCACATATTTTGTTAAGAACAAGCAATCTTGTGCAGACGGGATACAATCATCTCGCGATTCCAAGTTTATACTTCCGTCGGTGGCTTATCTTGAGGTGAAAGATATTTTTATGGAGTTTGCCCGAAATTGGATGAAGGTTCGTTTTTTTATTTGACGTGGTTATCTACTGATATTCGTTATTATTCCTTACTCACTTTTTTCTGTTTTTTTTTCTTAGAGCGATCCAAATTTAAACCGTATGAGCAGAGTCTGAAAAGTGCTCGAGAAGCGTCTTCCTCTGGAGATAACGGGGGTTCGTCACAAGTGTCGCGGGAACTTAAGGCTGAGAAAGAAAAAAGTGCTCTTCTTCAAATGCAGGTCAACGAACTTCGTAAACAGATTGATGATATCAAGCATGAGGATTCCACCATTATTGCGGATCTTAAGGACGAGCTTACTAACACCTAGTCGGAGCTTGATTCTTCAAAGGAAGAGCGCAAGAAAGTGATAGCAACGAGCAAGCGTCTTAAGAAGCTCTTTGACTCAACTAAGTCTGAGATCGCTACTCTGCGTTCGTCCATAGATCCTTCTTGTTCTTGTTTAGAAAGACTGAGGAAGCGTATCTTGTATCTTGATGAGGTTCAGAAACCCTCGTCGATGCTTAACCAATGTTCGGGAACCATCAAGAGTCTCAAGGTTGCTTTTGCCAAGTTAGGTCATGAGGTTTCCCAAGATTTGATCGACCTGATGGAAGAAGATGTGAAGACATACGACACCCAGGTCAAGGCAATCTCTCCTTTCTATTTGGAACGTAATGACCTTCTTCCTTTCTCTCCTTCCGGTTCTCCGAACGAACGCAATGTACTTAATAATCATGTTGCTCCTGACGATGTGCCTGTTGAAGAGCATGGAACCAATGTTGGAGACGTTAATCCCGGACAGCTAGCTCTTGAGGAGACATACGTTCGTCTGGTTGATGCTTTATAGGTCGCTAATGTGGGCGCTGATCCGACCGTTGGTGATGGCGTGGTTCTGGAAGACGGTGAAGTGGCAAATGAGACTGCCGAACATACGTGCGCCTAGTCTTCCTTCGTTTTTTTCTATATTTTGTTGTGTTCTCTTCCCTTTCGTTTTTTTTTGTTTATCGCTAAGGCCTTTTGGAATATTTCGGCCAAGCCTATTTGATTCGGAGTGTACATTCCTTTTGTTTTTAAGTTTACTTAAGTTATTTTGGAAATATCTTAGTACTTTTAATACTCGATTGTTATCTTCCTTGCTTTGTACTACTTGGCAACTCCTTGCTGACAAATGGATGTTGCTCAAACGTGTTTTTCTTATTTATCAAAGAATACCAGTGTTAAGTTTTTCACGTTGGGATTTAAAATTGTATAATATGGAAACAATTCGAGTTAACGGATTGACGAGCGTAGTCTTATTAAGAATTTCCGACATAGCTAATACTTTAAAAGAGTATTTATTCCCTTTTGAGTGGCATACATTTGTCGGTAGATTCGTATTCGACCTGGCGTACGTTCGTTAATGATGTTGAATTGATATCGGTGTTTTGGCCATTCTTGTTTGTTTTTTTAAAGAGTACATGTTTACTGTTGAGGTATCAGACTTTGTTTCTGTACTTACCCTGATTTTTTCTTAAGTTGGAGACAAATGCTAGATGTCTGGCGGTGAATCCCTACTGCTACTGTGTTTGCTCCGTGTATAGGAATCTTCGTGTCTTGAATAAACGGGGCTCCTCGCTTCTTGTCTTGAGTAAAAAGAGGATCTTTTGGTATTTCCTGTACGCACGTTCGTCGACAACGTGAGATTTCTGAAATATTACTTTTGGATATGCGTGGTTGGCTTTTTACGTCGACCACTGGATGCGGTGTTTGCTCAGCATTTTAGCCAATTCCTATTTTTGGCTTCATCGTTATTGTTTTTGAAGGAAGTTTCGTGCTTTTTTTTTGTAATGCTTATATGAGTTTTATTTTGCTGATGTCTTTGAGCAACCATGGTGGTTCATTTATATAGAACTTTCAGATACCTTGTCTTTATCGCATGCTGTCCACGTGTCTTTTCATGCAGCTGTATGTCTACTGATTTTTACAAGATCTTGCATGCTCTCCACGTGTCATTTTCTGAATGGAACTCTTGCATCAGAAATTTCGCTTTGTCCCAAGAAACTTTTGCTCCTAAAACGCTTTTTTTTTAACAAAAGAAACCGTTTCTTTGTCATGTAGAGTTCCGTCTTCAGGTGTCCGTTTGAACTATATTTTCAAGTAAAAATACGGAGTTTTGCTGTTGGTTCATTATTTGTTAGGATTTTGTAGTGGTAGCTAAAAGACTCTTGGTCAAACAGTGGAAAGCATGTATATTTCCTTGTATATATATGTTAATATATATATATATATATATTTTAAAAGGCGGTTGTAATGTATTTGGCTACCTACGTACCCTCTAGAATTGGATCAAGCCGTTCGTAGTTCTTAGGATCTTACATAGGTTCGACATATATTACATCAAAAGGTTTTTTTTAATATATATATTTAGTAATAGTAACACCTTAGGTTGATCGCGTACCAACTTCGCTGTATTGGGGTTCCATCCATCTTTAGTAACTCGTAGACTTCTGGCTTAACTATCTTAGATACTATACGGACCTTCCCAATTGATACCAAATTTTCCAGCGTTGAGTTCTGTAGTATGTTCATAAACTTTGCGTAGTACTAGGTCTCCTTTCATGAAGTGGCGTCCATGTACCTTTGCATTGTAATATTTTGTTGCTTTTTGTTGATAATTTTGTAACTTTAGGAGAGCGTGGTCTCGGGATTCTTTGATTTTATCTAGTGAGTCCATGATCATCGCGTTATTCAACCTTTGATGTTGAGGAAGTTCTATCCTTCATAGGGTAGGTACGTTTGCTTCAGCTGGTGCTAGAGCCTCCAATCCATGAGATAGTGAGAATAGAGTTTTCCCTGTTGTGCTCTTAGGAGTTGTCCTGTATAACCATAATACTCCATCCAATTCGTCAGCTCACTTGCCTTTCTTCTCGTCTAACCGTTTCTTGAGCCCATTTAGGATGATCTTGTTTGATGCTTCGGCTTGTTCATTTCCCTGTGGGTTGGGTGGTGTTGCTTTGCTGAGACGTATTCTCCAACTGGGGCAAAATTGGTCGAACTTATCAAACACAAATTGTGATCCGTTATCAGTTACTATCTCGTATGGCAACCCATGACGATATATTATGGTTTTCCAAAAAAAATTCTGAACATCCGAATCCTGAATCCTGGTAAGCAATGTTCCATCAACACTTCTTCGCAAAAGATGTTCTTTGTGCAACATGTAATGAGCGATTCAAACTTTCAATCGTCGTGGTGCCCATCGATCCTTGGACGTAGTTCCGTCAGCCGAGTAAAGTTTTATGTCAGTCCGCCAATCTACTGGATCTTTTTCGTAACGACATTCTTGGGCATACTCTTCATGCTTGCCTTCTTCTGTGATTGTGCAACAGCTTCCTTTTGATAAACTTATACTTGGATTTTTAATACATTCAACAGGAATTATTCTGTGACGGTCTGGGTCCAAAGTTGATGCAAGTGCTGCCAACGCGTCGGCCAATGTGTTCTCGCTTCATGGTATTGTCTCAAGTTTGAATTCAGGAAAATTTTGGGCTAGTCCTCGTACAACTTTGAGGTATGCGTCCATACGCTTGTTCCTTCTGTCAAATTTGCCGTTAAATTGACTTGCCACTAGTTGCGAATCACAGTACATTACTATTTTCTGTACCCCTAGCGATTGGGCTAGTCGGAGTCTCGCTATAAGTGCTTAATTTTTGGCCTCATTGTTGGATGCCATGAACATTAGCCTAAACGACTGTTCAATAATGCTTCTTTATAGCGACACTTGTCAGATTATGATTTCAGTTCCATGTGCGGATGATGCCCCGTCTACATATATTGCCCAATTCCCTTCTTCATATTTGACAGTCTGTACTTCGGGAGATAGCTCGATCAGGAAATCAGTTAATACTTGAGACTTCGCGCTCGTTCTTCCCTTGTATTCCACATCGTATTCACTCAATTCTATAGCATATTTTGTGAGTCTTCCCGATTGGTTAGGACTATGCAAGATGGTTTGAAGGGGATGGTTGGTCAATACTATTATAGTGTGTGATTGGAAGTACGATCTTAGCTTTCGGGCAGATGTCACAATTGCTAAGGCAAGTCTTTCCCCAACCGAATATCTTGTTTCTGGGTCGCTCAATGATTTACTGACATAAAATATGGGGTTTTGCTCTCCCTTGTCTTCCCGAACCAAAACTCCACTGACTACGTTGCTAGAGACCAAGGTGATAAATATAATACTTCTTCTTCATTTGGTTTAGATAAAATTAGAGGCGTGGACAAGTAATTTTTTAGTTCTGCGAAGGCAGATTCGCACTCGTCATTCCATTTGAACTTTTTATTATTACGTAGCAACTTATAAAAGGGGAGACATTTTTCCGTGGAGCGTGAGATAAAGTTATTTAGTGCTGTAATTCTCCCGGTGAGCTGTTGTACCTCTCGTTTGTTCTTTGGTGAAGGGAGGTCCATAATTGCTCTGATTTGTTTTGGGTTTGCCTTGATTCCCTGTTTGGTGACGATATACCCAAAAAATTCTCTGGTTTTTACCGCGAAGGTGCACTTTGTTGGATTTAGCTTCATTCCATACTGGTTCAATGTTTTAAAACATGTTTCCAGGTCTTTTAAATGATCTTCAGCTTTCACGGATTTGACCAACATATCGTCTACATATACTTCCATGGTCTTGATTATTTGATCCTTAAACATTTTGTTGACCAATCATTGATAGGCAGCACCCACATCTATCAAGCCAAATGGCATTACTTGGTAACAATAAGTTCCACGTTCGGTAATAAATAAAGTTTTTTCTTGATCATCAGGATGCATGCATATTTGATTGTAACCGGAAAAGGCCCATAAAGGATAATAGTTCATTCCCTGATGTTGCTTCTACTATTTGATCTATTCGTGGCAGGGGAAAGCTATCCTTAGGACATGCTTTATTTAAATCAGTAAAATCTACGCACATCCGCCATTTGCCATTTTTCTTTTTAACAACCACTGGGTTGGAGAGCCACTCCGGGTACCTGACTTCAATTATGGATCCTGCTTGTACCAAACAACCCACTTCTTCATTTACTGCTTCTGTCCGTTCGTGTCCCAGTTTTCTTCTCTTTTGTTTTACAGGTTTGAAGGTTGGATCTGTATTTAGCTCATGAGTTATTATGTCCGTACTGATTCTCGTCACATCTACGGTTGTCCAAGCAAATGTTGAAACATTTTGTTGCAAAAATTTAGTAAGCTCGGATTTTATGTTTGGTGGGAGTTTGGAGCCTATCCCGACGCATTTCTTGGTATCCTTAGGATCGATGTTAATCTGTTCAATTCTTTCGAGGGTGTCTCCAACGTCCTTCTGTCTTTGATCGAGATTCATGACCATGTAGGTTTGCCCCTTGTTTCTTACCTTATGTTCAGTGATGAAGCACGTTATAGCCATTTGTTGGTTTCCTCAAATAGTGCAAATCCCTCCGTTGGTTGGGAACTTTAGACATTGGTGATAAGTTGATGGCACTGCTCTCATAGTGTAAATCCACGGAGTTCCTAGTATTGCGTTGTAAATCGCGGGTCTATCAATGATGAGAAATTTCACCCATGTGGTTGTCACCAGCTGCCCGTTCGTAAATTCTAATCAAACAAACTGAGTCATTGCACTCAACGAGTCCTCCCATTACCATGTTTACTCGTTTCCGGGGTGACGGTAACTTGTCCTTATCATCCTCTCTCTTTTGTTTTGGAGTATTATGTCTTATCGCATCTGTTTTTGCTATATTAGCGGGTTCCTTTGCATCTTTATTGCTATTTTTCAAAGATCCCACATCGTCATTTTTATGGTGTCCTGTCACTACTGAACTTTCCTTCTGATATCTTTCTAGGAGAATTCACTGTAGCTGCTGGCATTGCATAGTCGAATGACCATACTGCTTATGATATTCGCAGTAACTTATTTATCTATAGCTTCTGACTTCTTGTTCCATCTTGAATTCTGTCCTTTGCGTTCAGGGGTATGAGGTGGTGAGTTGATATTGAAAGTATTGGTCTTCTTTCCTTTGTAACCTTTATTGTTTGGTCTCCATGACTCTTGACCTTCTTTATCATCCTGTGCTGGGGGTGGTTTGTCGATTGTTGTTTAGCTGAATCGGGCCCTTCTATCTTCTACCTCGGCGAACCTTGTGGCACGGTGAACTGCATCTTCCAAAGACCTGGGAACAGGTATGACAACATCATCCGAGACTGTTACTTAAGACATTATTGCCATGAATCGTTCTAGGTATGACCGTAATGTTTCCCCGGCTCCCTGGAATACTGAGTATAAATTTGCGCTGGTGGTGGCCTTTCGTGTATATATCAAGTAGTGCTTAAGAAAAACTTTGGACAATTGCTTAAAGCTATCTATCAAATATGATTCTAGCTTTGTGAAGTACTCCAAAGCGTCTACGGTGAGGCTTTCAACAAACATCTGACAGTAGCCGGCATCATATTCTTGTTGTGTGTATTGAGCTCTTCCCATTGCTATTCTGAATGCCGTTAGGAATTGACTAGGATTAGACTTTCCATCGTATGTAGGGCATTTTATTTTTACATTATGTTGGACTTTAATTCCCAGTAATCTTCTGGTGAATGGAGTGTTTTGTGTTTTTGTTAACATCCGATCAATTTTCGGGGCCGAGCTTGTCCCTTAGTGTAACTCTGAAGTCATCCTTTTAATTTCCTCCTTCATGGCTCTTATTGCGGCTGCCTGTTCGGCATGTTGGTTGAGGGACTGAGAAGTGTGTTGCGCTGGTTCAGCTGATAATGCTTGAAATCCGAGGTCTTCAATCTGCTCCTCTGGCGCGTTTATCACTAGTCTATGTGCGTTCGTTGTTTGCAAGTTCTGATGAGCACATAGATTAGGAGAATTCTCAGGTCGGGTCCTTTGTTGTGGAGATTGGTTTGCACTTGTTGAGTTTGTGTGAACGCACGTCTCCTCAAGCACCATTATTTTATTCTAAAATTCCTCCAATTTTTTGTTTGTTCGGCAATTCGCTTCTTCTTCTTTCCTTAGAATGGTTTAGAGAATTACAGTATCCACAGACGGTGCCAACTGTTGATGCGTAGTGTAGCACAATAGATTCTTCTTTGAATTAGTGTTTTATTAAATTTGTTTTTCTTGTGTTCGTCTAGCTTATTTTTGAACGTGGGTCGGATATTCCCGTGTTAGGATCTTTTAACTTAATTGTTCGAATGTCCGTTCAAGGTTTCTCTTAATTGATATTTGTTTCTTAGTTCATGCACGTATGTTCTTTGCTCTTCTGCCCCTCCTTCTAATTCTTCTTACCCCTCCTCTATTTATAGATGGGTCAGGAGTGGTTTGTGTTTCTCTTATAGATTACATGTTGCAACCCTGATTATAGGTGTTACGTCGCATGTTCTTCTGCTACGCATGTGATACATGTGTTAGTGTTTGTTTGACAAGTGAAAAACATATGTCAACTTTCTATGTTGGGTTTTGAATTTGTATAACCAAGTTGGGTCTATATAACTTATGAGCTTATTTTGTACTCTTTCCTTTTGCGGGGTTTAGGCCTTTAACGGGCTGTGCTAATTTAGCCCATACAAGCTCGAAACCCTTTTCTGTTTACAAGTCATGGGCGGATGTAGGTTTTGAGAAGAGGAGACAGCTACCCCCACTGAATTTAAAATCTTAATTTATTAGATAGATTTATATTTAATTAACTAATGCCACCATTACAATTATCACACCAAAAAAATGTCACCACTACAATTAAAACTTGCTCCCATCTTTTATTCTTATACGTAAAGCCCATTATTAAACTATCTCTTCTTCACAAATAATAAATAAGTCCAATTATAATATATCCAAAATTTAAATTAAAACTAATTGAATAATCAAAATCTAATTTGATTTCTACAGATTAATCAGTCTTCCTTCCCTCTGTCTTCCACCCTCTCTCTTACGTTACGTCTGCGCAGAAAAAAAAATCTTCTAAGGTATTACTTTTATATAGTATATTTAATTTAGAAACTAGTTGATTATTATATTCTATTTATAATTCACCAAAAAATTAGTTCTTTATTCAAAAATAGATTTGAAGTTTGACTCCCAATTGACATTGAAGAAAAATTTGGTTCTGTAAATTTTGTTTATTAGAGCTTTTATTTATTTTAGTTAATAATATAAATTTTATTTATTTTGTAGATAAACTAGTAGAACGATATTATAAAAGAGCTTCTCCTTCAATATCTAATACCAATATTAACGATTTGCACTTGGATCCTGCTAAAGGAAAAGATATAACAAACTATCATCCAAATCAAAGAGATGAGGTAAGACGCAAATATCTAGCTAGGGGTCCATGTCAACCATATTGATACACGCCTCTAGGTGCTTCTCTAAGGTTGATGGGAATGGTTCTTAATCAAAGGAAACTGTGTGTACTTCCTTTGATAAGAAGATGATGTGCGGTGGAAGTGGTGGACTGAAGAGCGATCCACAAGAAGAATGGTAGACTTCTTGAAACATTTGAACACACTCTCGATCAAGGGGAATCCTCTCAAGATCTCTTAGTGTGGTTTGAACCTCTAGACAAGCAGCTAAGCTCTCTAACGGCTAGATTTTCTTGTAGAAGAAAGTTCGGTCTTTATTGATAATCAAAGTTGAAAGTTACACGGCTGCAAGGGGACCTTATAAATTGTCCTATCAGCTAGCCTAAGGCCGACTCAACTCAAAAGAAAACAAATGAAAGATGGGTCGCAGCCCATTAACAAAACAAACAAGAAACAAAGAAAACTAACTTAGAGTTCGGTTGTGGTATTGCTTCACAAGTTGAAGCCTTGGTCCACTTTATTAAACGAAAATAAAAGCCTATGGACTGTAAGACTCTCTAGTCTAAGGTGCTGAAGCCATTGGGCTTGGTGGACCTGCAAAGACATTTAAATTAAACACAAAACATACCTTGTTAGACCGAATGAAATGCCAGGCCTTGTTGGTTGCTTCCAGCTTAAGTCTTGACGGTTCTTGGCCCTCTTGATCAGCTTCTTGAATGTATTGAATGTATTGGTTCTCTTCTTAACGTGTGGCTTGGTCTTGGCTTGAGTTCTTGACCTTCTCCGCACTTCTTGAAAAGACTTTCACATGGCTCTTGTCGACCTTTATGTGATCTGGTGAAGGAGCATCATCTTCCTTGCTCAAGACGTCAGCTAGAGCTTCTCCTAGTTGTTCCCTAAGCTTGCGTGCTCTAGCTCTAGTCATTGCCCTGCTTGGTTCAACCGGCTTGATGTCCTCATCATTCCCTCCCTCTTGAAGATGCTCCATCATGGGTGCATCGTCATTGTCTAAATGGAAAGGAGAGAGATCAGCAACATTAAAACTTGAAGAAATGTTGAACTCACCTGGAAGCTCCAAGCGGTATGCATTGTCGTTGATCCATTCTAGCACTCGGAATGGTCCATCACCACGTGGCGAGAGCTTAGATTTGCACTTTTCTGGGAACTGCTCCGGACGCATGTGTACTCAAACCCAATCTCCCAGTTTGAATGTCACAGCCTTGCGCCTTTTGTCCTCTCTTTGCTTTATTGCTTCAACCTTCTTCTCCAAATTCTCCTTGACCTTGAGATGTAGCTTGCGGATCAGCTCGGCCTTGGCACTTGCATCCTTGTCAAGGTAGTGGCGTGGAGATAGTGGTGTAAAATCCATGAGTGTCAAAGGATTGAAACCATACACAACTTCAAATGGTAAAAACTTACAAGAAGAATGGTTAGCTCGGTTATAAGCATACTCAACCATAGGTAAACAAGAAAGCCAATTGTTTAAGTTCTTACCGATCGTAGCTCTAAGTAAAGTACCTAGAGTACGGTTTACCACTTCAGTTGGCCGTCAGTCTAAGGGTGGCAAGTGGTTCAGAAGAGCAGTTTGGTGCCTCGTTTACGCCACAAAGTCCTCCAAAAGTGGCTCATGAATTTGGCATCTCGATCGGAGACAATGTTCCTTGGAACTCCATGTACACACACCACTTCTTTGAAGAAAAGGTCAGCGATTTGTGATGTATCATTGGTCTTGTCACAAGGTATGAAGTGAGCCATCTTTGAGAAACAATCCACTACAACAAAGATTTCATCCTTGTGCTTGATCTTCGGCAAACCTAACACAAAGTCCATAGAAATATCCTCCCAAGGAGCATTAGGAATAGGTAAAGAAGATATAGACCATGAGGATGAGACTTAGCTTTGGCCTTGAAACATGTTGCACATTTGATACACAGCCGTTCCACATCTCTCTTTAAATGTGGCCAAAAGAAGTGCTCAATCACCATGGCTAAAGTCTTGTCAACACCAAAATGTCCCATAAGTCCTCCGCCATGCGCTTATCTAAGTATCAAGTCCCTCATTGATCTTTGTGCTATGCACAACCTCTTTTCCCAAAACAAGTACCCTTCATGGATGTAATATGAGCCATAAGCTCCCTTGTTGCAAGCTTGATAAATGTCTCCAAAGTCAGGATCCTCATTGTAGTTGTTCTTAATGAACTCAAATCCTAAAAATTTGGCGTCCATGATGGTGATGAGGTTGTGCCGTCTAGAAAGAGCATCCGCAACTACATTCTTCTTACCATTCTTATACTTTATCACATAGGGAAATGTCTTCACGGATTCTAACCACCTTGCATGCCTCTTTTTCAGATTGGTCTGACTCCTCAAATGCTTCAAAGTCTCATGATCGGTGTGAACCACAAACTCTTTGGCTAGTAGATAGTGTTGCCAAACTTCTAAGGCTTGAACCAATGCATATAACGCCTTGTCGTATGTTGGATAGTTGAGAGTGGCTCCACTTAGCTTCTCACTGAAGTAAGCTATAGGTCTTATGTCTTGAGTCAACATAGCCTCAATTCCCAACCCGGAAGCATCACACTCTACTTCAAAAGTCTTCTCAAAATTTGGCAAAGCCAAAACCGGAGCCTTGGTGAGGCATGACTTCATCTCGGAGAAGGTTTTCTCTTGTGCTTCTCCCCATTTGAATGTTACATCGTTCTTGATCACGGCAGTAAGAGGAGTAGCTATGGTGCTAAAGTTCTTGACAAAGCAGCAGTAGAAACTTACAAGCCGTGAAAGCTCCTTACATGACCGATTGATGTAGGCGCTGACCATTCTTCAATAGCTTTGATCTTCTCTTGATCTACACAAATTCCCTGTGAACTTATGACAAAGCCTAAAAACACAAGCTCATTAGTGAAAAAGGTGCACTTCTTAAGGTTTGCATAGAGGCTTTCTTGACGAAGAGTCTCTAATACTTGCTTAAGGTGCATTAAGTGATCGGACAAGCATGAACTATAAACAAGAATGTCATCAAAGTATACCACAACAAATTTACAGATGTAAGCCCTTGAGACTTGGTTCATGAGTCTCATGAATGTGCTTGGTGTGTTGGTGAGTCCAAACGGCATCACAAGCCACTCATACAAACCTTGTTTGGTTTTGAAGGCAGTCTTCCACTCATCACCTTTCTTCATGCGAACTTGATGATAACCACTCTTTAGATCTATCTTGGAGAAGATGGTGGCTCCATGAAGTTCATCTAGCATATCGTCTAAACGTGGAATGGGATGGCGGTATTTGATGGTGATGTTGTTAATTGCACGACAGTCCACACACATCCTCCATGACCCATCCTTCTTTGGCACGAGCAAGACTGGAACAGCACATTGACTAAGACTCTCACGGATGTATGCTTTTTCCAATAGGTCTTGAACTTTTCGCTCTAGTTCATTACCTTCTTGCGGATTTATGCGGTAAATTGCAGAGTTTGGTAGTGCTCAATCGGGAACGAAGTTGATCTGATGTTCTATATCTCAGATAGGTAGTACATCTGCTGGTGTCTCTTCTGGAAACACGTCTTTAAATTGCTCTAAGAGCTCACAGATCCTTGGTGGCAAATCTGCACAAGACATCTCAAGACACACATTCTCTTTGAAGAGCATTAGTGGCACGGTTTGCTTGTCACACAAGGCTTTCTCTATAACACTGGGAGTGACAAAGAGAGAAGGTTTACTTACCTTGATGGACTGAACCATCTTCAGCTAAAGTTCATGCACTTGTGCTGGTGTTAAAGGTGCCAAGCTATACTTGAGTTTGTCATGCACGAACGAGTAGATGTTGGAGCGGCCATTGTGTAGGGCCTTTTTGTCAAACTGCCATGGTCTGCCAAGCAGGAGATGTCCAGCTTGCATGGGAGCTACATCACATAGTGCCTGGTCTTGGTATGTTCCAATGCTGAAAGGCACGATTACTTCCTCGGAGACTTTGATCTCCACATTATCGTTGAGCCATCTCACGCGGTACGGTCTTGGGTGCTTTGCGGTAGTGAGACCTAATTTCTCAACCAAAGACTTGCTAGCCACGTTAGTACATGAACCACTATCTATAATGACACTACATACCTTGCCACTTATGGTACATCTCGAATGGAAGATGTTTTCTCTTTGTGCGGTTTCATCCGGCATAACCATAGAGCTAGGAGAACCGCAAAAACTCTTTTATCAAATTGGCGTCGTTGCCAAATTGGATTTGCTTGTTCCAATTTATAGTTTTCTAGTCTTAGGATCAAGTTGTGTGTTACTGATATTATAACTTGTCTTTTCTTCACTTAGCTTGGATCTATAAGGACCAAGCTTCCATCTTATTGACAAGTCGTTGTTTCTGTCCTTGCAGGCCTCGCAAGTTATCCTCGCCATCTGGCACCGAGGACAGACACATGATCATCACCCTCGCATTAACTCCTCACAGTTAAGCGAGTAGTCATTGCGAGTTAGACGGTTGATAAACACACGATCAAAGGGTTTTCACCACCTTCAGCCACTCATACACAATATGAACCTTCTCACTCGTGAGATCAGACGAGAGCGGACCAGAATGCAGCAACAACCGCCAGATCTGGACAATACCACGCCGAGAACGACGATGAACAGAAAACCTCCGTTGGTAAATAAGGCCGCCCACCAGGCATGAGCACAAAATCCAGCTCGCCGCCCTCGCTGTATTGGTGCGAGCGATGCCCCGTGCACCCATACGATACATAACAGAATCCAACCGCCAGCAATCCAAAACAATAACTTCGAGATCAAGAGTGGACTAATCTCCGTGGTCCAGAACAACATGTTCCATGGCCTACCCTCGGAGGACCCCCTCGACCATCTCGATGAGTTTGAGAGACTATGCACGCTCACTCGCATCAATGGAGTG
>OVBA01007228.1:0-15096 GCA_900406435.1 Lepidium aucheri
AAGATATTTTTAATTAATTAATTGTTTGGTCGCTAGTGTTATTCGTTTGGGAGTCGCGACCAGTCGCTGAATTTTTTACCGACCCAAAATTGCAGTCGTTGGTCGCTAGCGACTACCAAACGAACAAAGCCTATAATTAATAGATTTGGTATTTTATGTTCATAGGAATTTCCAAGCTTATTGAGTCTACTAAAAGAAACAGGTACAGAAGACAGGACAGTGATTATTACAATGGTGGATCGAGAATGGGCAAAACCTGAGTCTATTCTTGATCTATTCATTGAGAGTTTTCGAATTGGAGAAAGAACTAAACACTTGTTGAATCATTTGATTGTTGTGGCTTTAGATGATGATCAAGCTTTTCGATATTGTCTTCGTTCTCATCCACATTGTTACCTTCATAGATATTATTCTAGAAGAAGATCAAAGTCTTTGAAACCTGATGGTCTTATTCCTGGTTGGAGCCAGAAGTATTTGGTTAAAGAGATTCTAGAACTCGGTTATAACCTCGTCTTCACCGTAAGTTCTCTTAATGCATGCTAGTTTTTGTTTTCAATTCTACAATCAAATTTTATAATTATAATTTCATGTTGCGGATAGTATACTATAAGAAATTATGTGTATCCAGACAGATTATTTTTTTGTCTGGATTTAAACAGTTCCAACGGATTTCGGATAGAAATCCGCTGTCTAGAGTAGTTTATCAGAAATGAAAATCTATGAAAACCCGTAAAAGAATTCCAACAAGACCGACAAAAGTGATAGATAATTCCCATTGACTACCAAAATATTTTTTAAAACAAAAATTAGGCAATTTACAAGTTTTTATAACAATAACAAACCAAGAAATTCATAGGTAAAAATTTATAAACCAAACTATTTAAATTATACTTCACCTATTCCAAAATATATGATGTTTTAGAGGTTTTTATTTGTTTCATTTTATTAGATGTTTTGCATATTTTTATGCAAATTTAATGTATTTATATTTTTAGACAATCAAAATTGTGCAATATATTTTTTTGATTGGTTGATAACTATTAAATAAAAGTATTCAATAAAATTTTTGGAAGATTATTAAATTTTATTAATAAGTGTGCTTTTAGGTATAAAAATCTTACATATTGAGATTTAGTGAGTAATAATTTAATAACAATTAGACTAATATATACATCATATATTTTAGTGAGACTTTTAAGTTGATAAAAAAACTAATATATACGTCAAATAGTTATAAACTTATAATTGTACTATTAATTCTGGGTGTATATTAAAAAGCCACGAGTATCTATTTGTGGCTATACCGTGACTACCCGTGACTATCCTATAGTTATACCGTTGTGGTTAGAAAATTAATGGCTTTTTGTGGTTTTTTTCGGAAAAATTCGTGTCTATATGTTAAATATTTGTGGATTTTTTAGCCGCGATTTTCTTTCGTGACTATACCGTGACTATATGAATTTTTTTCACTAGTGTATACTAGTTCAATGTAAAGTTATTGCTTGTTCAATCGAATATTTTCACATTTGTTGCACTATCTCTGACATTGATCAAACACCAATTAATCTGAATTTATTTGCAGGAAGCAGATGTAATGTGGCTAAAAAATCCTCTAATGCATTGCAACTCAGAAGATTCAGTATCAGTGGCTTGTGGATTCTCATCAAAAGATCATCAACAACATCATGTAACAGCTGATAACACAGGAGGTTTCTTCTATGCCAAGTCAGATGATTCAACCACAGACATGTTTAAGATTTTGAACCTAGAGAGGGTTTTGTATCCTGAAACTGAAAATCAATCTCTTTGCGACATTGTCAAGCGCAAAGATGTAATCGATGGCCTTAATATGGATGTTACTTATTTGGATAATGCTAACTTCGGGAGGTTTTGTCATCCAATTCATCAACAAGACCAAAGCAAGATAAGTACAATACATGCAAGTTGTTGTAATGATACAAAGAGTAAGGTCCATTACCTTAAGTTAATTCTCCAAAACAGGAAAAATATGAATCCACAATTGATGATTCCGAGCCATTGTAAATAGTTATAACATATGTACAACATTTGATTTGTATAACGTGAATGCAGTGCTGTGCCTAGGGTTATTGGAGCCTAAGAAAACTAAATAAAATTAATATACTTTTTTTAATAACATAAATGTAATATTGTTGTTAAATAATATATAGAAACAAAACAAAACGATTTGCCAAGTGTGAAATTGCTAATCATTTCTATTTGACCACCGGATATCTAAATCCGAGCTGCGTCTGGCCTCCAAGAGGTTGGTTTGGGTTTCGACCCAGCCTCCTCCTCGGTTAACATAAAAAAAACAAAAAAGAAAACGATTTGCCTTTACTATAATATAATATACTTTATTTTTGTTTTAATAAACTTTTCTCACAAAATATTTATAGTATAGTTTTTATCTAAGTCATTTTTTTGTAATATGGTTGATGATATATAATTAATCAATTCTAGATTTGAAAAACTAGTTTTAGCAGAGACAATTGGAACTAAACTTAACCTAATTCTCAAAATAATTTAACTCTCGTAAAACAATGATCGAATTCTTGAAATAAATATTTACAAAGACCAAAAAATGATTGTTTTTATAATATAAACCAAAAAATACATTATAATATATAATATTTTAAGAAATTTAGTAGTCTCATATGTATATTTTTTTGAGGAGGTTCGAGGCGAATGTTTTTTTTCTACTCATAAACAAACCAAAAATATTGTCAACAACTGGTCACAGATACTAAATGAGCTGATTGACAATGCTGTAGAAATAATAATAATTTGAAAGCATTAAATTTAATTCAGTCAAAATTTTATCATATATCAAATGATCAGAGCCTATAAATCAAAAATATGAAATGTACACTGTATCGTAAATAAATTGCAATACAAATACTGCATTTATTTTGTTCTCAGATATCTCTCACAATCATTCTAACTACATCACACCTACTTTTTTTTTACTACGAAGATTCTCAATTTCTCACTCAGGCAATTCTCAAATAAGTTACATTTCACATCTTTTCATTTTAGCATTGACTCAAAACAACACTAAATATTTCTATGTTAGCAGGACCGACTTGAAAAAATATAGGTCACGTATTACTGAAGCAAAATAATTTTTTAGGGCCGATTTAACGGTAAAATATTTTCTTGAAAAATTTATGGACTCTATATTTTACTAAGAATTTTTTTGCCTTATAATTTACTAAAATTTGTTTAAACTCTATGACTTACAAAAAATATATTAGATCTTATGACTTAATTACTAAAAGGAATTATATAATGTAAAATAAAATATAAAAATATTCGATAAAAGGCTCTCAATTTTTTTAGGCCTTGTATCAGATCTCATATCAGACGTACTAAATAGTGACCCATATGTCATATCCACACTATGATAGCAGGCAACAGGATCTTTTCTTACTCTCCATTTTTTCCTTGTGTGTGATGCACAACCACTTTATAGAACTCTTGTAATGCCATATTCATTTACATTGCACTATTGCCGCAAGTTACTAGAGACAATGTAAAGTGCTCACAGATCAGCCACATGTTAGCAATTGCTACTCACACTAACTTACCAACACATTTTCACTCCGGTAAAGAGTGCACAACTAATTTATATGATAGATATACTAAGGGGGTCTAAGAATCATCTAGAATCAAGTGTTATTGATTTAATGATTTTAAAATTCACAACCAAATCCACTTTTATTTAAAAAAAATATGGGTGTGATTTATGAAATTCTAAAATTGTTTAGAGGATTTTTTTAGTTAAAAATACAAAAATACAAATCTCATAATTATAAGTGGAGTTTTAGAAGATTTTGGCACAAATCATAAGAACTTTCTTGGATTTATCTAAAATTATCCGAAATTTCATAAAATCTAAATCATTCATAATCCTTTAAAATTCATGGTTCGATACACCCCGCCCTAATTGTTTTCAGCCGAATACATTCTGTTTATGTACATCATCTTTCTTAAGCTATGATTTCTAGTGAAGGCAAATACCTAATTACAGATAAGTTCTTGTATATTTACATTTTTTTTGTCAACTCAGTTCATAATATTACGAAAAAATGGTTACAACATTAAACCATTGGAATACTCTCTAACATTACGAGCGAATGTCACATTATAATTTAAAAATCTCGGAATTAGATGCAGAAAGACCAAACGGAAAAAAGATTGCAACCTAACAAAGTCCTCTTGATAAGTCTTTATTATCTCAATTTGGAAGTCTAATAGAAGACGTTTTCAAAGTCTTTATGCGATGCTCTTTATAATTTTAATAACAACCTTATTAGGGTATAATTTATTATTGAATTCATTTTAATTTTTTTTCTTTGACAAACATACTTCACTTAATATTTACATTTGAATTTCAAAGCGTCTAAAGCATAGACTGCCACTATGATAAGGAAAAAAAAAAGACAACTCAACATAGCATATCTTCAAAATACATTTAACTTGAATAAATAGGTGTCAGTAGATACAACTATATAAATAGTTGAATTATTGTATCTACTTTTTTTTTCTTCGAAAAAGATAAAGATCTATACTGTTATATAATAGGAAAAGATCATCATCCCGACCAAAAAAATAGAAAAAGATTATCAACTACATATTAAATGTCTGATTTTGATTGACTTCCATTTTTTTTTCTGTCAAATAACTTATTTCATTAACTTAATCAATCAGGGTTACAATAGTATAAAAGAAAAAAATATACCATATATACAAAGACTAGATAAAGTATTTTCAGGTGGAGAAACTCAAACATATTAAAAGTGATGGATAAGGACTGGAATTGTGTTTTTGTCTCTAAAGAGGGTTTAAAAACATTTCTAATTCTGTTGCCATAAAGCAGTTGAAAATACTAAGTAGTTGACCAATATCAAAGATCGCATCAAGCTTTGAGTAAGTTTCTCTAAAACAGAAAAGATTTATAGAACCATTCTCTCTATAAAAGAGGACAAAGTTGAATCTGAAAAAACCCAAATAGGCCTAACCAAAACCTTGGACTTGCAAAAGAGGATTTTCTACATTTTGACATCATGTTCAGAGATTCATATTCATTCACTTACACAGTGAAGATTTGCTTCACCTTCTTTATTTTTCTTCCACAAACTGGACAACATCCAAGAGCTTCAGCCATCCTGCACATGTTGCAAATTCACAACATGATGAGCTTAGAATCCAATAGATTTTATGTCTAGTTGTATATTATTATCAACTAATTTGAAATATATATTATTGGAGAAAACACTTACATTGTTTCGCATTGATTACAAGAGAAGCAGTGGCTACATGGGAGGAAAAAGCAATCTCTTGGAGCTACATATGTAGTTATTTCTTGGTGAAATATTTCACCAATAACTTTCAGGCGAATACTTAAATATACAATTCTATTATTACTTTCGAGTTTAAGAGGGGCCAACAAAATGTGGTGTTTTGAAATTTGCTTCTCTTGTAAATATCCTTGAACTCCTCTTGGTACTTCTCCTTGTTGGAATAGATAAATAATCGAGGCTACAAGAACTGAAATTAAAATTGCAGAGTTTTAGTTTATTGTTGTCTATGCTTGTTTGGAACCTTTTGTCTACTCTATGGTGAGTATCAAAGAGTTGATGTAAAAATAGAGAAAAAAATGAGACATTTGATGATATTTCAGAAGTGAAGATCTCTCCCTTATTTGATTCACAAAATCAATTCAGAGTCAAAACTCGGATCAATTTATGATGGAGATATCAAATATTTATTTAAGATTTGTAATATAAGGAATAATAAAGTGAAAGAAAAAAACGATGATATTTCAAAAGTGAAGTTGTAATGTGATTTTTTTACTGATTGATATTTGTATTTTTATAGATAAAAATATCATCATCTAAGAAGATAAGGAAATCTTGAAATAATAATCTTAGTCATTCATTAGATTACATCTATGATCGACCGTTCGATTAAAATCTTATCTAACATATCTCACTTTTCCGACATTATCATATAAGAAAATCTTGAAAATTAATTTTAGCCATTCATTAGTATTATATTTAGTACTAGACGCTGGCATGCACGACACGCGTGGTTGTTTTAAGTCTATTAAAAAATATAATAAAACCAATAACTTTTTATATAATATATGTAATGTTTATGAGTTTTAGTAGAAACAAATTAGAAAATATATATGCAAATTACACTATATAATATTCTGTAATGTTTTAAATATATTCTATATGCAAAAATTTATATATGGAAGAATCTGTAAGAGTATTGAAAAGTATGCAAAAAAAACTCTAAGAAATTCTTTAGCCAATAGTTTAGAATGTCTTGAGATAATCTTTAAAACTATACGAAACAATATAGAGTTTTCAAAGCTATACAGAGTTTTCAAAATCTTACAAAAACTTTTCCAAAATATAGTTCCAAACACCTTTTAAACTACAAAGTACCCATGCATACACGAATGATTGTTTAGAATTTATAAAGAAATATATAAAACCAATTCACAATAGATATAAAAAAGTAATAATTGAGCCTAGCATCCCAAATAAGTTTCAAATTGTGTAGTATGTCAAACGTTTATTTCTTGTGGGGAATGCCACGTTACAATTTTGCTCTTTTTTGTTGGGAAGAAAAGAAGGAAGAGAGAAGGAAGAGAGAGGTAAGAGAAAATAAAAAGTGAAAAGAAAAAATAGATTTTTCGTGGAGAAATGAGAAAAAAGAGAAAAAATTGGGTAATGAAATATAGACACGTCGCAGACAGAAAGAAAAATTGTGAATTTGTGTTTGGCAAAAAAATGTGAATTTGTGTTTGGTAACGGATGTCGACATAAATAATGGATGTCTAAAACATATATAAGTATAACAAACGGATATGTACATATCAAAAACGAACATAAACATGTCTAAAACGACATTAATATAGGCGATGGACATAAATATGTTACAAATAGACTTAAACATGTCATAATGGATATAAACATATGAAGAATGGACATAAACATGTCACGAATAGACATAAATATGTCACAAATGGACATAGACATAAGTGATAGACATGGATATGCCTAAAATGGCTATATATATGTCTAAAATAACCATAGCATAAGCTATATGCATAAACATGGAATCGATGAACATTGATATGATATCGCTTTTTTGTCAAGAAATTGAGAGGAAAGAGAAATTGAGAGAACTAAAAATAAAATAATTAAAGAAAAATTAAGAGAACTGTGGAAGAAGAAGAGAGAAGGAAGATGAAAGAATGAATAGAAAAGGAAGAAAGAAAAAGAATGAAGATTGACATTTTGGTCTTTCAATTGAATGTTGACTTGGTCAAAATGACATTGTAGAAGAAGTTTAACTTTTGTGGCATTTGACAGAATTAAAAACTCATTTGTGGCATTTTAGATCAAATTCCCTATAGAAAACAATTTTAAATATTGTATTACATTAAACCATATTTTGTATTATATTAATTAAATTTGTATTACACTAATCAAAACAATTGTGTTACCTTTAAGGAAATTGTATATAAACATATAAAAAATTTAAAAATAAATTTTCACAAATAATCAAAAATTTAAATATACTTATTTTTTGTTATAAATCCAAAATCAAATTAAATATTATAGTAGGTTTATCGAGCAAACCAAAACAAATAAAATTTTATTAAACTAAAATATTTACCTTATTAAAAAAATATTTGCGTAAATTTTATTACAAATTTAAAATACTTATATAGTAATGAGATTTAAAACTTTATCATATTAAAACATATAAAAAAGAACTATATTTCCATGAAAAATAAATAAAATTTTAAAATAAAAATATATTAAATTAATTAATTAATTAATTGTTTTTATATCAACACCAAAGATTGTGCTACTTTAAAAAATGTATATATATAAAACGTTTGCCAAATAAAGTTGAAATGACCTTCTGTTAATCGCCACTCCTTAGACGAAATCAGATCCTTCGCATCAATGTCGGGATGCTTCCCATTCTTATATCAACATATGTAGTCATAGTTATCCTGTTTGAGTAGCTTCTCTGTCTCATCCATGAATTTGTCTTAGGGATTCTCTGATACAGTAGACATTGGCATACTTAGAACATACACTACATTGAGTGTTGTGAGAAGTGCATCTTCTTTCCACTATCTTAGAAGATCAACTCCTCCGAACTTATCTAATTTTCAAATTTTGATGTTATTTCACGGATAGAGACACTAGCCATTGTTCACTAGTGAATACCCTTTTGAGAATGTTGAAGAGAAAAAAAACATATCGATCGGTGAATTTGGATAATGATTGAATCGTGTTTGATAACATTTTTCTTAAAGAGTATTTTAATATTTACTCTCAAGTATTTGATTACACGAAATCCCTTCTAAGATACAACAATCAAAGTTCTCTCTTATTTTAGGCTAAGATCCAAAAAAACCAATAAAATTTTTGTGTTTTGTTTATGTGATTTATCTAAAATTCAAAATAAATTTTTGATCTTATTAATCTCTCTACTTCTCTGTCTGTTTTTTTCAACCTTTTGAGATGCAGAAAATAGAAGTTTTATAATGTCCAAACAGTTACAACTTTTGAACCATTCGTTGTGATTTTTAAACGTATGGTTGGATGTTTCCAACCATACGTTTAATAAATAAATAAAAAGTAACCGTTGACAGTTTACTTTAATAACCAACATTTTGATGTAACTTAAATAACCAACAGAAAATTCAGTTTAAGATGTTTCTCATGTTGTCCATCTCCAAATGTGGCTATGGGAGAGTTCTATTTTATTCGTAATTGTTGTGTAAAGTTTGCTTAAGGTTTATTCTGGGATAAACATGGCAATAGCTTTGATTTGTGTTTGAGTTATTTTAGGTTGCGTTGCTTAAAATTCAAATGATAACAATATTTTTTTATGTATATATTTGGATTTTTTAATTTTTTTGTGTTTATCAATTGATTTTTAGATATAGATGCTATAGTTTTCAGTTTTGTTTGGTGTTACTGATTTAATCGTTTGGTAATGAACACTACAACAAATTTGGACATATATAGCGATGAAAATTTATTATTGTAGGTCTTACATAGAATTTTATTAATGCTATGTTATCGGCAGCTATAGTAGATTTTGGACATATGATAGCAATTTCCGATGGAAATCTGATGGATTGCATCATAAATTGGTCACAATTACTATCAGAAATTTGAGAAAGTAAAAACAAAACGCTTATCATGTTTTTTGGTGATATACATAAACCTTGATTACTAGGATTTGTTTTAAAACTAAAATACCATTCTTAGCTCTCTTTTTTATTTTGTGGAAAGCAGATACAAACAAGAACCCAACGTAAACTAATGCATGAAATTATAAAACCATACTCAAGGTTAAAATCCTACCATGTTTGAAGAGGAAACAATGGTTCAACATCTGACCATGAAGAAGAGGATGTCTTCACAACATTGTGTTGTGAAGCTAGGGTTGTAACAACACCATTATTCGATGATTCCATTTCGTTGTTAACTTTCACAATCCCTTCGTCTTTGTCTTCCTCTTCCTCGTTATCACTGACATATACGTTTTGTTGTCTATCTCCATGGGTCGACTGAATCTTCTCTAGTTCCATCGACACTTCTCTCATGTTTGGTCGTTTCCTCCCTTTTAGATTCAGACACTTCTTTGCAAGTTTTGCTGTTGCAATCACTTGATTCAGCTTACAACCATCTCTTACTCGAACATCGATTATGTCGAAAAGTCTATTCTCTTTCATTGCCTGAAGAAAATAAGTTGACAATGTTCTGTTTTCATGAGATCTTAGATAAGAAATCGACTTTTCTCCTGTTATCAGCTCCACTAGCACAACCCCAAAGCTATATACATCACTTTTGTCAGTGAATTGGCTTGATTGGAAATACTCTGGATCCACATAACCCACTGTACCTGAAACGACTGTTGTCAAATGGGTATGATCTATAGTTACTGATCTTGAAGTTCCAAAATCAGAAACCTTTGCTCGATATTTCTCATCTAGCATTATGTTTGTAGACTTGATATCTCTGTGATAGATTGGAGACGATGCAGATGAATGCAAGTAGGAAAGAGCTCCTGCAATATCTACAGCAATACGAAGACGCAATTCCCATGTAACCATCATGTTATCATCAGACTCATCATGGAGATGTTCAAAAAGGTTACCATTAGGAATAAACTCATAGACAAGAACCGGGACATTTGTCTCAAGACAACATCCCAAGAGTTTTACGATGTTTCTGTGGTTGATTTGAGAAAGAATGACAACCTCATTGATGAACTCTTCTAGTTTGTCTTCATCGACGATTTTGGACTTTTTGACTGCTACGATTCTGCCATCAACAAGCATCCCTTTGTATACTGTACCTTGACCACCTTGACCAAGTATTCTTTTTGAGCTAAAATTTTCTGTAGCTTTTTGCAATTCGCTCGAACTAAACACTTTTGTCTTCTCGACGTTACCTTCTGTTGAACTCAATTGTTGTTGCAACAATAGACCACCATTACGCTCGAAGAATTTCTTCTTTTGGTGTAACCTCTTTTGCTTTTGAATAAAAATGAATAGAAAGTATATTCCACCAACAAATATCAGTGAGCCAAAACTCGCACTAAGTCCTACGAGCCCAAAGATGAAAAATGTATTAAATAAAATTTGTTGTTGTTTTACTTGGATAAAATATAGAGGAATTATTAAAAATGTCTTTTTCGAAATGCCTTTTTTCAAAACATATCTCTGATGACCATTTTTCTCTTTCAATTTCTAAAAAAAAAGTAGGTTTTGAATGGTACATGCAAATAGGGATATTTTTGAAAATCCCCTTAGAATATACTAGCTCTATTTCGAAATATAAGAAGTGTTGGCTAAACACACAATTATTATGAGACACATTTGTTTTTTCTAAATCGTATAACATTGTATTTAAATATGATCTAATCAATTATACCTCTAAATATTAAAGATTATAAAATACTCCCTCTGTTTTTTTTATATTTGATGTTTTAAAATTTTCACACGAATTAAGAAAATATTAACTTTTTGTTTTATTACAATTTCCGAAACAACCTAACCAATCATATATTAATATTTAGAATTTAAACCGTCAAAAACAATAAAAATACATTAAATTTTGCATAGAAAACTGAAAACATAAATTAAAAAGATACAACTTCTTTTTCTAAAACATCAAAATTACACCGAGGAAATATTAAATTCATTAAATTTTGCATAGAAATATGTAAAACATCTTATAAAAATAAAATTAAATTAAAACTCTTAAATCCCTTATACTTTGAAACACAAGTAGTAATGTAAAGTTGATCATCACTGTTGACCAAAAAAAAAAACAAAGCAAAACTAGAAGTAAATGTACTTGAAAAAGAAATTTGCAGGACTAACCTATAGCAAGTGGTCGATGATTTGTGTACACACACTTATAATATCCTTGCGTATTGATGCACGTGCCTCCTTGACATCGTTCATAAACTCGGCCCAAGCCATAGTCATAGTTAACTAGACATTCATTAAGATCTGGTTTCCAAAAGATAATGAAAATATTAGGGTCGGGCATAATACTCGAAATCCAGATCCAAATTCGAATCTCACCCAAAATATCCAAAACCGAATCGAACCAAAATATGTAAAATATCTGAACGAGTTCTATATTATTTAAGTACGGATACTCGAACCCGATCGGATAAAATCCGAAACTCGAACAGGTACCCGAAATATCCAAAATATATAATATATCTATATATATTTATTTATATATATTTTTAAGTAAATAAATATTCAAAATTATAAATATAAATCTATATTTACTAGTCAATTTAAAATCAAAATAACTAAAAAGCCTAAAATATTAAAAAATTTGAATAAATTATGGGTTTTTAAGAATTTAAAAAACTTTCTACAAATATTTGGAAGAAAAAAGTAACTAAAAAATTTGGATACCTGAACCCGATCTAAACCTGAACCGAACCTGACCCAAAATTAGAATACGATCACCAAACCTGACCCAAACCCAAACAATAATACCCAAACCCAAACCCGCAAAAATACCTGAACGGGTCTAATATAGGTAAATTTCGGGTACCCAAGATCCGATATATCCGATTCATACCCGAACGGGTACCCAAATGCTCAGACCTAGAAAATATAATCAACACAATATTGCAGATGACCTTTATCCTAGTAGCAGATGATAAGTCTACTAAGAATTGACGTATTTGCATAATTAGAAATCAAGTCCCGTTACTGGGCGGCTAACCAGTTGTGTCCCAATGTTAACCAAAAAAAATCAACACAATATTAGATTTAAGAAAAAATGACACTAACTACAAACAAAACTACGAGCCTTCGCATCCGCCGGGAACATATGGATTGCCCATGTAACCAGAAGAGCATGAACATGTTGAATAGTTTAGATAAGTATTGTAGTCGCATGAACAAGTTATGTTGTCACTGAGTGGATTGTTGTCGTTTATATTACTGCATCCCAAAGAGTCTTTATATGAGCGATTTGTGGTATGTATGAACCATCCTAGACGAATTGTACTATATTGTGTTGCATAAAGTCTTTGCGGATTAGCACCATTTGAATCAAATGTCTTGTCTGTTAAAAAGGCAACCTTGCACCCTCTTGTTGTTGTTTCATTATCTATTTTCACACCGACAATTTGTTGAAACCCACCCGGCATATTTGCTTGACAACATCCATTACCGTTGCAACTTGTTTCGTTCAAAGAGTCGTCATACTCACAGTATTTATAGCCATAACCATATGAGGTATGACACTTGAGTTTTGCTAGAAAATCTTCTGTAGGTGTATGATATTTTGTGCTGCAAATAGATTTGCATCCCACCATGGTTGGCTCGATATGTGTCAGTGAGGCTGTGTTGTTGCAACCAACCGCGATTAGTGAATTACTATCGTCAAAGAAAAATGGAGTACCTGTAAGATTCATAGTACTTGATTCAGTCTCGTCTCCATCTCTTGAGCATCCCTTCGAAAGTATTGGAGTTTTTATGCGAATTGACTGATACACTTTTGTCTCTACATCCGAAGGAGTATCAAACATATTCGGAATAAGATGAATGCTCACAACTTCCTTCCCAAATATAGAAAGAATTGGGACAGAGTTGTTAACACATTCGATTGCATACCAATTGTCGAGATAACAACCCTTTCCTATTCCAAATGGATAAGGAATATCGATTAATTCTCCACATTTACTTGGACAAGAGCTTGAAAGTGTTAGATGTGGAGACAAAAGTAGAAGAGATAAGAGAATCAAAAGAAAACGAGTATTATTAGAGCTCATTTTTCTTCTTCTATAGCTTTGAATGTTTTGGCAAGCTTTGTAAAGTATTTATGAGGAAAATGTTGCGTTTACTTTGAAAAATCAAGACACAAAATGTCCAAGTCTTCGTTACTTCTTTCTCCATTCAAATAATTTGTAATTATTACATATATTAATTCACAAGTGACATAAATTGAGTTTATTGTTTTCACCAATGATATACAAAGTCAAGTCTCCTTTGGAATACTACGTCTACTGTTCCCTGAAATTTGCATTTATTATAGATATATATATATATATATATATAATGGTTCTGCAATTATTATAAAATATTATCTATGGTTAAAAGTGTAATTTCATAACGGAAAATGGTTCTGCAAATTTTTTGTTAGACTAGGATTTTTTGTTTTTGTCAATAATTTGATCGACAAGTGTTAATTGAATTTTATTAAGAATGATAACGGCTGAAGAGATTAGGGTTTTGACAAAGATTAGAGAAGACACTACTATGGTTGAAGCCATAAAGAGGGAAACACCACCTGATCCACCATCATTTTGGGCTGCTACCATATCGGGGTCGTGTGTGGGAGGAGGTGCGGTTCCCGCATCTCAAATTTCTAAGAAGAATGCTAGAGTTAGGGTTGAATACCCGCATGATTGAAGTGGAAAGGCGGAAATTATGGTCGAAGATACAGTGCTTAAGGCTATGAATGTTTTATGGGAGAATTGTGTGTTGTGAAAATATTGGGAAGCAATGTTAACATCGCTTCAATGACACAAAAACCCAATGAAATTTGGAAACCATTGGACTCTTTGCACGAAATTGATTTGTTACAAAACTTTTTCTTGATACGCTTTGGATCCGAGAACGACTATATGTCGACTCTTACTAGTGGTTCATGAAGAGTTTTTGGTAGCTATTTGTTGATTCAGGTTTGGTCTAAGTTTTGATCCTTCTAGGAGCGAAATCCGCACAACTCCTGTGTGGATTGGAATTGATAAACTTAAGGTTACTAAACAAGTGGTGAGAAGAACGTGAGTCAATAACAATAAAATTAGCCGATTTGTGAGAGTAGTAAGTGCTAGTTCAACGTTTTCTATCATCTTAAGATTACTAAACAAATGGTGAGAAACACGTGAGTCAATAACAAGAGTTAGACGGTTTGTGAGAGTAATAAGTGGTAGTTCAATGTTTTCTATCAACCTAAAGTTACTAAACAAATGGTGAAAATACGTGAGTAAATAACAAGAGATTAGACGTTGAACTAGCACTTACTACTCTCACAAACCGTCCTCTTGTTATTGATTCATGTGCTTCTCATCACTTGTTTATTAACCTTAACTTGATAGAGAACGTTGAATTAGCACTTATACTCTAAAAAATCGTCGAACTCTATTGTTAATTTTTCAAAAACTTATGTATTTTCAGCAAATTCACTCTTTTTAATAATGAAATTTGGTTGTTTGTTTCGACAAAAATGTTTTTTTTAATAAAATTTTTCCATTTCTTTTTTATTATTTAGATTTTTTTTATATTTTACCCTTTCTTTATTAAATCACAAAAATAAATTACATCTTTGAAGGTCCTAAACCATTTACTCCCATTAAAAGAAAAGTATTTTTAAGATTCTATTTTTTCACATATTCTAAGTTTAGATAATTATACAATTCTGGACAAAATTTCCTTTAAAAAGACTACAAAATAAAATTGAATGGATATATATATATATA
>OVBA01007229.1:0-15094 GCA_900406435.1 Lepidium aucheri
ATTTAATTAATTTTATTTAATATTATTTTTCCTTTTTATTAATTATTAATGAAATTATATAATCTATAATAACAATTAATTAAAAAATAACATAACCGAGAATCATGATAATACAATATCTCTTATAATTAAAAATAAATTACAATACATAGACTCATAGAAGATAAAATTTAAAGCACTACCAAGCATGATAACATATAAAAGCAGACTACATAGAAAACTAATTTAGCTATAATCTTCTCTTGGCCGAAACTTTGCGAGAAATATTCAAGCAAATCAATTTTTAATTGTTGGTATATATTTCCATCACGAAGTATAAGTCGATTGCTGAGAATGGTGGCTAGATTAGTAGGTAAATCAGTAGAGTATATAAAATCCACTTTTGCACTTCAATTTTCTTCGACTTGTTGAAATTCCGATACATCATACTGAATGTAATGATCCCAGATTTTTAATATAATTTAATATTATTATTTTAATTAAATTATTTTACTACTATATGTATAATTTAAACTTAAGCATAATGGATCTTGTTAGATAGATAATTTTATTTTACAATATATGAAAATAGAAAAAATAGAAAATAGAAATATATAAATAATTTAAGCTACTTAATAATGGATATGTGTCCCATGAGAGAGAAAATTGAGGGATTCTCATGGGTTCTCAAATGAAAATCGATTCTCACTCATTTTTCTTTAAAAAATAGTTTTTTATTATTTTTAAATTATTTTAATAGTGAGAAACTTGGGGAGAAACCCCCCAATGCAGATGGTCTAATAAGATAAAAAAATTTAGATTCATAATAACCTAATCAAACATAATAATTATATGATTATTATAAAAAATGGTCAATAATTAACCATTCAAGAAAAAAAACATTTTACTGAAATAAATAAATAGTAAATAAAATAAGATTAGTTTGAAAATAAAATGTTTTGTACATGGGAAAAAAAAAAGAAGAGTGAGAGTGCAGTGTGGTCGAGAGGCCTTTTTCAACTTTGGCAGACAGTAAAACAAGATGGAAATGACACTCTCTGTGTCTGAAATAATCCAGGCTCTGCATTTCATATACTTACAAAATTTTATTCACATTCCATTCTTTGCCTCTTGTATTCTCACAATTATTCATCAGATTAACAGTCCAAAATTATGTTTTTACAAAAACGAATTCAGTCGTTGTATTTTAATATTGGAGGGACTCGACAATTTGGAATCCGAATGTCCCCACATTTCCAAATTCTAATTTGGTTGTGAAAATTTGAGGTTATGGTGAATGAGTATTAGTGGTCTAAATGGTAATTGCGAAATTGTGCTGAATGCGGAATTTGGCAGAATTTTTTTTTATTTTTTATGCAGAATTACTCAAAATCAAATGGTAACAGCTGAATTTTGCTGAATGTGGAATATGGCCGAATTATTTTGTAAAATAATCAGATCGACAAAATCAAATTCATAGCTAAAGTATCTCTTAGAATTTCTTTTAATCTTACTTATGGTAGTTGGTTGAACCCTTGATGCTATAGCTAAATCATTATCCAATGAGTATCTAATTATAATTATAAATTTGAAAAAACATCAATTATTTTGATTGAAATTAAAATAAAATAAAATTATCAACTTTGAATGATCGACAAGGCCTGATCCATAATCTTAAATCCACCCAAAAATTCTTTTTTTAAGCTACCATAATGCAGCAGGTAGGAATCGAATTCTGGTACCAAATCATTAGCTGAATCATCCTAACCACCGACTGAGAACAACTCAGTAAATTAAAAAATATATAAAATTACTCTTAATTCAAGTCAATTTAGTTACATTACATCAAAATAAAAGTTAATTACAAAAGAACACAATAATAGAAAAAAAGAATTACATGCAACACGTGGAAAAATTACAAAGAAAAAAATAAAATAAGTAAAATAACTATTCAATTCCTCATGATATTCCTCTAATTCCACTCACCCAACTCGCAAATATTTTCAAAAAAAGTTGCTGAATACAAAAATTCAGCAAATTAAGCTAAATTCCACTATCACCAATTAGGGCCTAGGTGGGGGAGATGGTTATGGTACAACGAATACTAGGAACCAATAGCGAAAGTATTGATATCATGATGAATTTGGTTATGCGTAACAGACAACATTGTTGACATTTTGGAGAAATCGTTGCCTGTTATAAAAGTGTTCGCTAAAAATTCTGGGAAACCCTTAAAAGAGGTAATGGAAAATCAGATATGAGACAGTAAATGCGGGTATTGAAATGATGAAAACAGTATATGGGAAATTGTTGAAGATATGATGAAGATTTGCCTCTCCATATGTGAAACGATACATGCCACAAAATTGCGTTTGAGTTATTGGATTTGGAAAAAAATTGGATCTGAAGTTAAATTTGATAATGGCAGATTTGATTTATAAATCAATATAGATTATAACTCTTGGGTTTTATCTCTTCATTGTTTATTACAGATTCTAACTCTTAGTGTATTTTATTTTATAGATTCGCTGCAAAATAGTAAATTTTAAACAACATCCATAACTGAGATCCTGATGGAGCTTTAAACACTTTTGAAGAAGATGAAAATGATATGATCACTAACTATGAAGATAACAACAAATAAAAGTTTTACAGTTTTTACGTTTATAAGAATGCAAAATAAATATGAATCGGGTAACAAAATTTATTTGAATGCAATTAATTTGTTTGCATATACCATTCTAAACAAGTTCAAAGACCTTGGTGTTAAAGAACATTGATTCAAAACGAAGTACACAGAACATATATATACACATCCAATACCCCAAAACACTTATTGAGGCCCATTTATATACATTGATTTCATCATTGTTTATTAAGAATTCTAGATCTAGATTTTTTTTATTTTGTAGATTCGTTATAATTCTTCAAATTATCAATATATAAGTATGCAAAAGAAAGATATAACGGGTAAAACAATTATTTACAGTCAGCTTATTCATTTGCATTAGAAACAAAGTGATAGAACTTGCTGCTAAAGAACCCCATATTCTAAACAAAGTACCCAGAACAGAAAAATCACAATCAATACACCAAAGTAGGTAATGAAAGTCAGTTATACAGTAGGTAGGGAATTACGAATCTACGAAAATCATGTGAATGTATATGTAAGGGAATGAAGGCTAACTATACATAATCAATACGCCATACAGGTAATGAAAGTCCATTATATAGTAAGTGGGGAATCATGAATCTTCGAAAAGCAGATGTTAAATTATTTGATAGATACAAACGTATATGTTAGTTGTAAACATATATGTTAGCTATAAATTTATGTGAAAAGATGTCTGGATAAAAATGGACAAGAATTTGTAAAATGAAAAACGCTTATATAGTGCATGACATATATTGTTAGGGAATGAAGGCTAGTTATACACAACCATACGCCAAAGGAGGTAATGAAGGTCAGTTATACAGTAGGTAGGGAATCATGAATCTTCTAAAAACAGGTTTTAAAATATTTCTTAGTTGTAAACATATATGTTAGCTGGAAAAGTATATATTAGCAACAAAATTATGTGAAAAGATGTCTGGATAAAAAATGACAAGAATTAGCAAAACGAAACACGCTTACACAGTACATAACATATAAATAAGCATAACAGTGGATGATTATAGGTTGTTTTGCACGAATACATAAACTAAATATCTTGTAGTGGTACTTAAGTTTGTTCATCTCTTTGCACATTCCTGAATCATGTGCATCATATAATCGACCTTCTCTCCAGTTTCTTCTCAGACCAAACCAAGTCTTTTTTTTCGGGACAACATATTTTGGTTATAATGCAAACCAAATGGGTGAGTTCAAAACATAGAAATAACTGCAAATCATCATGAAAAGTACTCCAAAGGGCCCCTATAGGTAGTAGCTTTCTAGAATGTATAATGAGGAGATTGATAAATGTGCATATAAGTAAGATAAATACATAACAAGTTGGGAGTAATCGATAAAGTTATCTGCAAACAAGTGGTGGAAGTGAACTTATGGTGTCGATGGGATCCTGAGGACCTCAAGAAGGCGGGTCAGAGGAAGTGGCCTGGTGGGAATACCATTCGTCACGAAGGTGCAAAAAAATAAGAAAATACAAAAACTTTGTGGAGTTACAAAATACAAAGTTAACTGCAAACGCGATCAGAATAAAGAGTCCAGTGGTTTCAAAACAAAGTTGGAAAGCTTGCTCTGTGTAAGAATAGACACAATCGAGTACCGCCAAAACACACAGATATCTAACCAGGATGGGAGCACAAAATCTGAAAAGTGGAAAGCCAGAAAGGCCCCAATTTTACCAGATACACGGTGAAAATCAAACCCACATAACCTAATTTCATGTTCTATGTATAGCTAAAAGGAGGTTATGCACCACAGGCGTCTAAGTTAATAATATACTTAACCGTAACTTAGTTGTTTTACGGGCACAAAAATGTTTTGAATATAACTTTAAACATTGCCTTGCACTCCATGTCAATTTGTAAAACAGAATCAAATGACAGTTATGCTAGCTACACAACTTGAATCATAACAAAAACTCAACATGCTTAAATACACAACAATCATACTTTAAGTCCCATAAAAACCACTCACTGACACAAATGCAAAACACAAATAAAATTTTGCGGTTATTATACATATAATTATGCAAAAAATGAATCTGGTAACTAATTTATTTGAAGTCAACTGATTCGTTTGCATATATCATTAGAAACAAGTTGGAGAATTTGATGATAAAAATCACCAATGAAGAACACAAAAACTCACACCACACCCAGAAATCAAACAAATCATATTCTAAAACTTGAAAAATACCAAAACTAGACCAATAGATAATCAGAGCTCTATACAATGTTTCAGAAAGATTATCAAGTTAAACTCTAGAATTTGAAACATTAGCCCCAAAGCACAAATACAAATCCCTAACAAATTATAAATTCCCAAAAATGATGGCTAACCTAATAATTTGGGATCCCGGAATATCCAGAAAATTTGATTAGCTTCATCACATAGAATAATCCAATCTTGAAGCCACTTAAATCCAAAGATTTAATCGTGAAACTCAATTAGAAAGACCTAATTTCCTAAGACTTAGAGATGGTTGATATGAACTAATTTTAAAAGAAAAAAACTAAGATAGATTAGAGGAGAAGATAATTTATTACAAAAATTGTGTGGGGAAAAAGAGAGAGGAACGAAATAGAATAACGCGAGAAAAGGAGTTGAGAAGTGAGAGAAAGTAAGAGGAAGGAGATGAAGAATTATGGGAAAAATGGTATAAATAATATGAAACATATACCTATAGTTATAACTTGACCTAATAACTAATTAAAAAAATTTATATGTTATCTATATTTTATTGACAAAAATAATACTTCGATAGTTTTCATTTTGATTAGTTTATAATATATCTCTTTAATAATTACCAATTACAAAAATAATACTCTCTCTATTTTTTATTACCTGATGTTTTAGAAAAAATTTATTTTTAAAAGGTTGGTGTTTCTAATCTCCGGTACATATTTGACATAATTTTTTTTATTTTGTCCTTACTAATTTTTTTTCTCTCTTCTTAAACTTTTAAAAAAAATTTATCTTTAAAATCCTAAAACATTAACTAATTAGAAAGAGAGAGAGTATAAACGATATTTTTAGTGCATTATTATCTTTTGGCTACTTTAAAACTGTGTATAGTTCCTTTTTTTGGTAAAATAATGTTGCTTTGTGTTTCTATATGCTTATGCGATTGATTAGGGGATTATAAACGAGAAAATATTTTGTTTCGTTTTATTATGATGATATTTACTAGATGCAACTTGCTGGTTTGAGTTTTGAGTTGCACACTTATAAGTGATGAGTACTCTATAAATTAACTGAGCGAGAATTACTATTATGGTTCAATCAGCATTAGTTTACATTTGCTTCTCTCACTATTTATTCATGGCATATAGTGGATAACGAGAAAGATCTCTTGTTTTGTGCTTGTTGTCTTGATGTAAAGATTTGCTTATAGAAAGAAAAGATTTGTTTCAGCTTTTCTAGCTACTAGGAAAATACATCAAATGGTCAATAATTCGTCTACATATAAATCGTATAGAGTTCTAACGTTTTTGCAAACGAAAGAGTGTAAAAACTTAATTAGGTATATGATCAAAGCTGAAGATTAGAACTGTGAACAAATCATGAGAATTTTAAAATGAATTAGATCAAATTTTAAAGGTTTATTTCATCAAATAAATATCGGACTCGGAGTATATACACTAAAAGAGTAATGATATAATGAAAATTTCTGTAAAAAACAGGAAGAGAAAAAAAAGGACGTGGGTGTGTGTGTTGGGTATTGGGAAACTAAAATCGCACCCTCTCAGACGCAATTCATTTATTTATTTGGAGTAATAATAAATCTCAAAATCCTTTCTCTGATCTTCTCTCTCAATATAATAGTATAATATTATTCGTATTTATTAATGATGAATTCTCCAGCCGTACTGATTCGCCATCTTTTCACCTTTTAATGTATTTTTTCCTCTCTTCCTTCCCATTTTTATTAATATTCACTTCCTTCTTCCTCTGTTCACTTAAAACCCAACTCTAGAAGAAACCTTTCTTCTTTTTCTCTTTTTGTTCTCTTCTTCAACAACAATGCAGAGCAGCTTCAAGACAATTCCTTTCAACCCTGATTCTTACTCTCAATCCTCTTTCTTCTTCAGGTATTACTTCTTTCTCTTTTATCTCTTCCTTCTTCTTTTCTTCAACACTTCAACAAACAAACTCATCTTTCTGTTTCTCTGTTTGCTACGAAGAAATAGAGGTGATAGTTGTCTTGACGAGTTTCATCAACCAGTCAATGCTTTTTACCACGAAGAAGTCGTAGACATAAGTCCAAGTCAGCTTCCTTTTTTGTGTTCTTTTTGTATTCACAACCATATAAACAAGTACAAATAGCACATTTTTTTTAAAAAAAAGCAAGCTTTGTTGAAGGAATCTCAAGTAGGTTCCATCTTCTGATTTTCTGCAGATGTCACTATTGCTTCCAACAACTTATACACGACGTTTGATACGGTAAAAAGTTTGATTCTTTCTACAAAACTTTAAAAGTTTTTAAAATAAACAAAAACAGTTGGTCATTCTTTCAAATGTCTTCTCTGTTTAGGTCATGGACTGTGGTGGGTTGAGAGAAAGACTTGAAGGAGAAGAGGAGTGTTTAGACACAGGACAGTTAGTGTTCCAGAAAGGGTCAAGGTTAGTAGGAGTAGGAGAAATGGACGGCAGTTTAGAGAACTGGTGTGATTCGGTTTCAGCTATGGCTGATAACAGTCAACATACTGACACTTCCACTGATATTGATACTGATGACAAGACTCAGGTTTTGTTCCTTTGTCTTCTTCGTTAAAATCATCACTGCACACATATATATAAGAGCAAAAAGATTCTGTTTTTTTTCATTTCTGTTTGTTTCTTAACTTTGGAGTTTTGTGTTGTCTCTTTTGGTTTTATAATTTCCATTGATGTGTGTCATCTTGGAATTTGATCAATATCAGATTATGTCTCGTTTCCATAACTGTTTTCTTTTTCTTTCTTTTTATTTAGGGTTTAATGAGATTCACCATTGATGATAGGTTGTTGAACTTACTGTCCATCTTTTGTTAAGCGATCCCCAAAAAGAAAAGTTACATGTTTCATGGAAAGTTTATTTCTTTTCATGGCCTGTGGCATAGAAAAGTGGAGTTCTTTGTAAAGTTTCATACTTATTATTGATATAATATGGAATTCAGTGGCCCATGGCTTAAAGAAATGAAATAATAGCTTGTAAAGTTTTTATGCTTTTTGTTGGTATAATATGGTTTCACTAGCCCAATGCTTTGAATGCCAATACTTCATTAATTTTTTCCAGTTTCGTTACTGTATATTGATTTTGTTATAGTTTGAGGGCTTGAAGGTTTATAATTTTTGTTTACTGCTTGTGTTATTTAGTTAAATGGAGTCCATCAAGGGATGGTTTTGGCAACAGATTGTTCAGATCAGTCAAAGGTGAAATCTAGTGAACAAAGGGTAGATCTTCTGATTTAAACCTCTTGAATTTTAGCTCAGTTGGTTTTAGTTTTTAATCTGTGGCTGAATGAATTTTAACTTTTCGAACTCTTAGCAGACACTTCGAAGACTTGCTCAGAACCGGGAGGCTGCTAGGAAAAGTCGATTGAGGAAAAAAGTATAGTAGCTAATTACATTAAACTTTGTTGTTCATCTTCCACTATCTTTATATTTACATCAATCTTTATATTGAATTGTCTCTTAATAGGCATATGTTCAGCAACTTGAGAACAGTCGCATCAGACTAGCACACCTAGAGGAAGAGCTTAAAAGAGCTCGTCAACAGGTCTAGAAGTGACTGTTTTAACACTGCTGTATTCATAAAATGTGCTGTGTAAGAGGAAAGCTTCAAGTTTTTACTATGCTGTATTGATGAATTTCTCTAGTATGCAGGGTTGTTTTGTTGAAAACGGAGTTTCAGCGGATCACACACATTTGGCAGCTGGAAATGGTAAAGACTTTAAGCATCCTGCAACACTATTTGACCCTTTGGTCATACGAAGTGATCTTATCAAAGATGAAGTTTGTTTTTGATATTTACAGGTGCCTTTTCATTTGAACTGGAATATGGACGTTGGAAGGATGAACATCAAAGGCTGATAAATGACTTAAGATCTGGTGTGAATTCACAGTTAGGGGACAACGAGCTTCGTGTGCTAGTTGATGCTGTGATGAGCCACTACGATGAAATATTTAGGCTAAAGGGAATTGGCACTAAAGTCGACATATTTCATATGCTCTCAGGCATGTGGATGACGCCTGCCGAGAGATTTTTTATGTGGTTAGGTGGATTTAGATCATCTGAGTTACTCAAGGTAAATGACAAGCTTCAATCCTTTTTTCATAATAATCATTGGTTTTGAGCATTTTTGTTCATGTATATGTCCTCATGTTTGTTAGATATTAGGGAATCATGTGGATCCATTGACGGATCAGCAGTTGATAGGCATCTGCAACCTTCAGCAATCGTCTCAGCAAGCAGAGGACGCATTGTCACAGGGCATGGAAGCTTTACAACAATCGCTTCTGGAGACACTTTCCTCTGCTTCAATGGGTCCGAATACTTCAGCAAATGTTGCAGACTATATGGGTCATATGGCTATGGCCATGGGGAAGCTTGGCACTCTGGAAAACTTCCTTCGACAGGTACAAAAATAAAACCTCTCTCAGACATAACAGCAACTAGCCATTACAGATCACAAAACCTGTTATATCTTTGCAGGCTGATCTATTGAGGCAACAAACTCTGCAACAGCTTCACAGAATTCTCACCACAAGACAAGCTGCTCGCGCCTTTCTGGTCATCCACGACCATATTTCTCGGCTTAGAGCACTTAGCTCTTTATGGTTAGCCCGACCTAGGGACTAAGCCTGACAAAGACCAAAAGGAAAAGCGTAGTTCTGGTCTAAGATTTTCACATTCACAATATTTTTACTCAAAAGGCCATAGCTCTCTCCTTTTAGCGTCTTTAGATCTATCTGTTTGTTTAGTCAAGCCAATTCACAATCAATCATGGTTTTTTGTTTTACTTTCCCTAACTACAGAAGCTTACACAATATCTACAGAAAAGTTAAAAACCTTAGAACGCAATGGCTGCAAACTAATGAAAGTATCAGCGTCTCAACATTGGAAAGCCAACCTAACAAATACCATAAGAGAAATAGTTAATCATTTAAAGGCTTTAATCTTTATTGCCGTTGGCTGTTGTTGAATAGCATGAGTAATAGATGAATACCGATTGAAGGGTTAACGCCGCGGTTCTTGAGCTCACTAGATTCTTGGCAGAGAGCAGAATGAAAGCAAAAGAGGTGGACGCAGAAGTCACGACATGGTTCCTCAGGCAATGCGAAATGTTCTCTAAGGCTTGACCGGTTTGGGAACGCATAAAGCCAGCAACAACCCACGAAACCTAACGCTAGATATATCAAACCTGGTTTCATACAAGCTGCGTTTCCCCAAAATGCAATTGTCAAATATAATATATATATATATATATATATATATATATATTTTAACTAACTTAAATTCCATTAAGAGTTTCAAAATAACCAACGAATACACTACCATTCGTTGGTGATTACAACCATATCAAAATACTTATGACTATAAACACCAAATAGAGATCATGATCAACTCTAACTTGGTGGCATTACAGACTAACATAATCCTAAACAGACACTTAGATATAGAGATAAAAGTATGAAAAACAGAAGCTTAACTAGTAGATGTCTCGTATTGGGTTGCAGCCTTAGAAATATCGAGGAGTTTTTGCACTTGGTTCATCTTCAGAATCTGGATACCTTCGTCTTTGGTTTCTTTGTTGATCAGGAATGCCACTTCTTCTTGATCCGATGTTGTCGCTAGATCAAGCTCCATTGCCGCAGTAAAGCATGAAAAATCTTCGTTATTAAGCCTTATGTCTCGTATTGTTTCTCAAAGAGCTGGCAAATTGTCCGTAGTTTGAGCTGTAGGTTGAGTGGTAATCCTTGAGAGAAAGCCCGTTTGTGTTGGTGTGTTAAGGGAAGCTTCATATTGTTGATAATCCATTTCTGATGGAGCTGCAAAAGATGACTCTTTGTGCTCTTCTATACCTTCGTCATCGAGTAGATAGTCAGCTGGGGATGGAACGTAAGAGCACATACTTGTATCATGTGTCAGCTTCTGAAAGTTTAGGCAAAAGTTAGAGATCCCTTCGTAGTGAAAGAAAACGTGTGACCTTTCCCCATTGTGAAAGCGTACCGGCTTGAAAAACTTTAACCTATCAAAGGGATTAATATTTATCTTTGCTCTGATGGTTGTAGCCCTTGTGACAGAATGGTTCTGGACATCTATTTCCAACACTTCCCCCACAGCTCTTGCAATTAACCTGGTTGTCATTGGTGATGCGTATTGCAACGGAAGATCATGAATTTGTATCCACACCGGAAGAGACCGGAAGAAAAGGCTTGAATCAATGGGCTCCCATCTCTGAATCAGTACTAGCCAACCATTGAACGACAGTGGCTGACGACGTAAACCGATCAGATCTGTTTCTGACGTGAATATGAACTGAACGTAGTCATAGTCTATGATCCGTCCATGCACTCTTGTATCCATACGCCAAGCTCTTGGGAAGTCCATAGCCATCTCCACCAGATCTTGTTGAGCATAATTCATAGGGCGAGCCACCAGGCTTAATCTACTCATTTCCTCTGTGCTGTAGTACGCATAGTAGGGGATAAAGATATCATCATCCCTTCTTCCTAAATGGAATTGTTCCATGGCTGCCCAGAAGTTATTCGCCATTCTTTGTTTTTTTAAGTAGCTGATTGATGAAGAGAGTGTTAGATACATCTCTGCTTATTCTGGTTTATATACTAGAACTTGGTGAAGAAGGTTCTGTTCTTCTCCTTGCACACTTGTCCGCGTGAGAGGAGTCTCGATCCAAGTGCTTTGTCAGCCACTGCATGTCCTCCATTTGTACAAATGAGCCGCCTGAATCTTTTTATGTCTTCTAACAGAGATTTTGTTGTTGGTGAGAGAAAACTGTTGATTGGGTACTTCAAAGGGTAATGCCATATGGTTGAGTCTGAAGTAGGGAGCTTGTTGATATAGAAAGTAGGCAATGATGAGATATTGGGGCGTGGAGTAGGGCAGAGAAGGTTAACGTGTTGGCGTAGGGAAAGGAATGAGAATATCAAGAGAAGGTTTTCGAGAAGTGCAAAGTACGGCATGGGGGGAGAGTCAACCAAAACCAAACAAAATCTGCATGAGGGGAGAGTCAAGTATTCGAACCTTGTTAAGGAAGTAAATCTGCATGGTTCCATTAGGATGGGGTAGTAATCAACGGCTACCGTGTGAAATTTACTGGTGGTTGAGATTGTCGTAACCAAGCTGGAATATCTCTTCCAATATAGTCATGAAATCGACCATCTTGGATTACACTACGGGCAATGAGGTATTGCCAAGAGTCTACTTGTTTAGGAATGAGGTTGAAAGTTAGACCTGGCATTTGTACCTTGAGTAAATTAATACTCTGAAATTGATGTGTGAATCTTGGCCATTTGTGTTGCTGTGTCAGACATTCATATAGCTTCTCATCTTCAATAAAGATGGGCGTTGGAGCAAATTTGAAGTCCAATATACTTTGCATTGTACGTATTAGACCTTGCATTTGAACCTGAAGTTTGGTGCCCCAACTAAGGATTGTTTGTCTTGCATGCCAAGTATTTAAAGTTTCTTTTTCCTGTATTATGTATGCTTCCCCGTGTAGATTTGTCTGCCTGTTGTACTTAATTTGCCACCACACTTGGTATTTACTGCCTCTGTTTGCAATTTCGTTAGGAGCTTGAGTGAGTGAGCTAGCTGTCTTTTCAAAAGTGGCCTGTTTATTCTTTTGTTGAATCCACAACTTTGCTTCCATCTTTGCTTCATGCAAATTAATGAGTAGATTGGGTTGTGTGTGCTCCAATATTATGTTATTCCTTGTTTTTCATATACACCATAGGATCCATGGGAAGCTATGACTGAGATCTCTAGGAATCGATGGCTGAGCATTTAGCTGAATAAGATGGATAATATTGCCTTCTAGAGAGTTATTTATGAATCCCCTTGCTGGCTCTGGAATGTGTGATAACCTCCATAATTGTCGAGCTGGATGGCATTCAAAAAGCATGTGATGGATAGTTTCATTTTGTACCTTGCATATTTGGCATATTGGAGAGTCAGTAATTCTTCTGTGGTGGAATTGAAACTGTACTCGTAATGCATCCGATAACACTTTCCATATGAAGATTTTGATCTTTGAGGGGGTATTAATTTTCCAAATTTTCCGCTTCAGTACAGTTTTGTAGTCACTTTGCTCAGGTTGTCTCAAGCATCCATAACTCGTTAAGTTATTCATCAGTCAGTAACCACTTTTAACTGAATAATCTCCTGATAGGTTATATCCCCATAACCAGGCATCTGACTTATCTAATGCAGGGTTGATCGCCATTACTCTTGGAATGTCTACTGGGTGTATCATATTATGTAGTGCTTCAAAGTTCCAACCATCTTGATTTAATAGCTCACCGACTTTGAGGTAAACATTTAATCTAGCCTCCTTACTGATCGGAGGTCTTGGTGAAGAATCCATAATCCATTTTGTTGTCCATACGAAGGTATCCTTTCCATTACCAATATGTCTAATAAGACCCTTGGTTAGGAGTTCATTTCCTCGCTGTATACTTTTCCATCCGTAAGAAGGTCGGCTTCCTTATGATGTTTCCAGGAAATTCTGTTTTGGTGAAATATATGGATTTATAAAGTCTAGCTAGTAGGGATGATGGTCGAGTTAAGATGCGCCATGCTTGTTTAGCCAGTAGAGCAATATTAAAAGTTTCAAAGTCCCTTAGACCCAATCCACCTTGCACCTTAGTTTGTTGTATCTTCTGCCAGGATATCCAAGGAATTTTTTTCTTATCAGGCTCTCGATTCCACCAGGAGTCTCTCATGATTTTAGTCAGCTGTTTGCATTGAGTTTTAGTAAGTAAAAAACAAGACATTGCATATATTGGAAGAGCCATTGCAACTGTCTTTAACATTACTTCTTTACCACCTGCAGTTAGTGATTTTGCATACCAGGAGGAGGTTTTGGCTTTAAGTTTAGTTGTTAAGAAACTGAATGCGTTAGTCTTGGATCCTGCGAAAGAGTCGGGGAGTCCCAAGTATTTTTCCATACCTTTTGCTGATGTAATTCCCAGTATTTCTTTGATTTCTAGCTTTGTGGAGTCCGGCAGTTTCCCAAAAGTTATCGCCGATTTATCAAAGTTTATTCTTTGTCCTGACACATCCTCATATTCATGTAGGACATCCTTTAGTATTTTGGCTTCTCTATTATTTGCTTTACAAGCAAATAAGCTGTCGTCAGCATATAGTAGATGGCTAATTATTGGACCATCTGAACTAAATTGTAACCCCGTGAGTTGTCCTTGCCGTGTAAGTAACTCAATTTTAAGAGTTAATGCTTTCGTACAAAGTATATATAAGTACGGTGAAATTGGATCTCCTTGTCTAATACCTCTCATTGGATGGATCAGTCCATGAGCTTGTCCGTTGATTAGGATGGAATAGGTCACCGAGGATATAAAACTCATAACTAGGTGGATCCATTTTAAATCAAAGCCAAGTTTGTTTAGCACTCCTTTGATAAAGCTCCATTCCAACTTATCGTATGCTTTCGAAATGTCTGTTTTAATCAGCATGTGTGATCCTTTCCCTTTCCTGTTTGTGTTAATATGATGGATTAGTTTGTGAGCAATTAATATGTTGTCAGTGATGAGTTTCCCTGGCGTGAATGCTCCTTGTGACGGGGAGATAATATCTTGAAGCATTGGCTAAAGCCTCGCAGTGATGATCTTGGAAACCGTCTTATATATAACAGAACACAAGCTGGTTGGACGGTATTCACTCATGTGAGTCGCATTGTTCTTTTTAGGAATTAAACTGATGAAGGTGTAGTTCCATGCTTAAGGTATGTTTCCTGTTTCAGAGGCTTCCACTACTTCTTTCACTAGTTGTTGTCGTACTGTGTTCCGGTATCTTCTGAAGAACGTGCCAGTGAAGCCATCTGGCCCAGGAGCACTGTCGTGTTTGATGCTAAACATAGCTGTTTTTATCTCCTCTTTAGTGGGTGTTTCCAACAGTTTCGAGTTCATATCCGGTGAGACTTTTGGTTGGATACAGTTAATAAAATCTATGTTCTGATTTTGACCATGCGAGGAGAAAAGCTCTTGGAAGTAGTTATCTGCAATTTCTCCTTTGGATCCTTCCAAATATTGTTTGTGGCCTTCCCTGTCGTAAATATAAGTTATTTGTTTTCTCATTCTTCTTTTATTCACCCAAGTGTGGCAAAACTTCGTATTAGTGATAACAAGGTTTTCTCGGTTTCTAGGCTATCAAACCATTGAGCAAAGTGGAAAGTAAGAGAGTGTCGAACCAATACTCAGAATAGC
>OVBA01007230.1:0-15093 GCA_900406435.1 Lepidium aucheri
AAGGTAAACATTTAAAATTAAATGTATCATTATTTTGTTTTACAAATATTAGTATAATATTTTATCAATATTTATATACATATATATATATGTTTTATAAATGAAAATCTCATCATCTCAATTACTTAATTTTTATAGGTTAAATAACAATAAACACAAAAGTTAAAACAACGCAAGTTATTTACATTAATCAGCAAAAAAAGTTTGTATCATCGTACGGTGATACGACTTTTAAGAAAGTGGGAAGCAAGAATTTTAAATGAAAATAATGCGCTTATATGAATAAATTTTCTCTTACTTGATAAAAAAAGTGAATTTTTTTAATATGTTTTTTTCTTATTCGACAACAGTTTTATTATCCAACTAAAAATTAAATCTTTCTACAACATGAGAATACTATTCAAGGCTTTATGCATCATTTTATTATAGAAAAATTTGGAAATGCACTATATAAAAGAAATTTTATCGAAATTTGTAATTTTACCGTAATTTGTTATTTTAGTATGCAAATTGCAATAAAAATTACAAAGTTAAAAAATATTGAAACAGCTTAAAATAATCATTTTATAGACCCGAAAAGATCTAGAAGATATTTGACACAAAAGTCGGCCAACGAGGTATGAATTTTATTATAGGATTATATGGTTTAAAATAGTTTACTATACTAATTATTCATAATATTATAAATATGTTAAATATAATTTTTTAAAATTTGTGCATCGCACGGGTCCATATCTAATATAATATAAAATATAATGGTTTGCAGATTTACAAAGGGTTCAAAATTAAAAAATATATATTTTTCCCACACAAACCTCACAAAAACCAACAGATTTCACCATAAAACTCGAATCCAACAGCAATAGAAGGCCGAAATTGATATATAATCTATGTCATCAACCTAAATCCAACAACTAATTCATCTACAACCAAAATTTCATTTCAAAATCAAAAATATATCAAAACCTAACACCTAAAACTAGCTATAAAGGGCAAGCCTCCTCTTCTCTCTCGACTATAGAGTGTAAGAGTATATTCACCGGAACAATTTTTATTGTTGTCGGTTTTATATGATCCTCTTTTCATCATCCTCCTTCATCGAATTTGATCACTAGAATCTCCTTTCTTTATCATCGACCACACTACATGATCTCATCTATCAAGCAATTCCAAATCACCTCTTGATATATGATGAAAAGCTTCAAAAGATAATCCCGATTCAAACCTCTGTCACAAACCCACCAATCGATCACTTTCATTATCAACCTTCTGTCATAATTTCGATCATTGACTGAGCAAATTCACTTGCATGCAAGAGATCTCATATCAAATCGGTCCAGATTCCAAGGGGTGGTCTGATCGACTCATGACGGATAATCAGATAGCTTGCATGTGTGCATCGGAGACTAATCGCTCATCTTTGTAAGTACCTCTATACTTCCCACAATCACAAATTTATAAAACAATTGATTGCATGCAATGGATCCAAACACCTTAAGACTGGATGAGGCACTTTGATCAATGAAAATATCTAGAGAGAAACTGATCAATTTACCGGAAGAAGGGCGCTACACAGCTACACAATCGCAAGATCTCATTCTAATCGGATGAATTTTAAACCCAAAAAAGCAAAATATGGCAAAGGTAATGTTAACCATGCCTAGAATTTGGCGGACTCATGCAAAGGTTGTTGGAAAGGTTCTTTCACACGATCACTTTCAATTCAAGTTCCCTTCAGAAGAAACACTACAATCTATAACAGACTTGGGACTATGGAACTTTGAGGATTGGGGTATTGTGGTGGAACGAAAAAGCAATACTTAGATGACTACTGCATTACCACGGTGCCAATATGGGTAAGAATGTTCAACATATCACCGTTACATCACACTATTGATTTATTCAGTTGTGGGTTCAACAATTGGAGGAGTATTAGAAGTAGAACATGACGAGAATCAAACAAAACTCCATGAATACATAAGAGTGAAGGTCAAGTATGATCTACAAAACCCAATAAAGCAGAATAGAGCTTTCAGATTCCCGGATGGAAAAGCCATTACAATCCGGTATGAATATGAAAGAATCGGAAAATCTTGCCACTAGTGTTGCCGTATTACTCACGACAAGACGCACTGTCCTTGGCTGGCCACATCCTCTCCAATACATCTGTCCTCACAGGAGCCACTGAGTCCAGAAGAACAAAATCCTACTATTAACGCCCCACGTTCTCAACCAAGCAAAGAATCTAAGAATACTCATCTACCAAATGAACAACTCAACGAACATCAGACGCTTCAGGCAAAAAGTGTCCTGGAGGTTAAGACTCAACATAATACGATAAACTACTTAGATTTGGATGTCTCTACAACAACAGGTATGAGTCAAAACCACCTACCACAAATTACACAACGATCAGGAGAAAACAGTACACAAGACCTAATGCAACATATGCCTATAACTCGGGTTGACCTAGTAGCTTCAGCCTCAACTCAATCTTCGCTCCCGTTGAGTATGATACCTACCTCAACCAATCACCTCTGGCTACAACACACACCAATTTCTTCCACATCAACAGATATTCAACCAAAACTCAGGAAGAAAACCAAATCACAACAAAAGCATAACTTTAACAGACTCAGTCCTACTCACACCACTCAAGCTGACCAATCTACAAGTCTATCTTGGCAATTGGACAAGCAAGAAAATACTGACGCGGACGGTTCCAGGAATAAGAAGCGTAAGCTCCAAAATGAAGTACAAACAACTCCCTCATCATCTGAGAAATCTTTGAAGGGTATGGTGGCTCACCTAATGCCACCAGAGAAGCAATGAGTATACTCAGTTGGAACTGTCAAGATCTGAGGAATACCTTGATAGTTTGACGCCTTAAGGAAATAAAGAGAACCTTATTCTCGGACTACCTATTCCTCATGGAGACAAAAAATACTCAAGAATATATCATAAAGATTAAGCAGTGACTAGGATATCAGAACTCCTATATAATTGATCCCATCGGACTTAGTGGAGGCCTAACCATTTTGTGGAAGGTCAAAGAAGATCTGGAGGTATTATATGGGGATGCTAATATTATAGATACAAAACTAAGGGTGGGCATGCATCAGATTCATGTATCATTTATTTATGGACATCCTACCCCACAGTTTTGTGGTAGAATTTGGAATAACATCAGGCACATCAACAACGCCAGGACAACAGCTTGGCTATTGATAGGAGATTTCAATGAGATCTAGAACAATACAGAAAAACAGGGGGCCCACCAAGAAAACCAGGAACCATGAAGAATTTTAAACGGTTACTATTAGAATGCGACATGCAAGAATTTACAAGTTCAGGACCAAGATTCTCATGGATGGGAATACGCAACAATCAATGGATTCAAATACGACTAGATAAAGCGTTTAAAAATGAACAAATGAGACGACTCTTCCCAAGAACACATACTAAGTAGATGGATCTACTGGGATTAGATCACATGCCCATCTTCACCTCTTTTGTCGCAGATGAATGCATGTTCCACAAAGGGTTCTTTTTCGATAAACACTGGATTCATCAAAAAAAAATTTCTCAATTAATAAACAGCAGCTGGAAATCAAAGCCTGAGGGTACAACCATGACTATATCTGACAAGCTCCAGCATTATAAAAGAGAAATCATACTATGGAAAAAGACTCAGCAAATCAACTCTGCTAAAATCTTGCACTCGCTCCGCAATCAATTGCAACAAGAAGTTACCAAAAACTCTTCAAATCTGGGAAAACTCACCAAGCTCAAAATGGAGATGGCTCATCAAATAAACAGGGAAGAAGAATTTTGGAAACAAAAGTCTAGAGAAAAATGGATACGAGACGGAGATGCCAACACAAAAACTTTTCCTGGTAAAGTTAATCAACAACGTCAACATAATGCTACACGCGGTTTATTAGATGAAACATGAAATATGCAGTATCTGGAAGGATCAAAAGGAACTATAGCACGACAATACTTTTATCAACTATTCCAGTCCTCCACAGCATAAAACATCAAGGAATTTACACACCACATCCAACCAAAAGTATCTCCTCAGATGAATGAGGTCCTCATGACACCTGTAACTTCACAAGAAATCAGAGAGGCAGTTTTCAGCATAAAACCGGATAGTACTCCAGGATCGGACGGGATGACGGCTAGGTTTTACCAGCAATATTGGCATATTCTCTCTCCAGATATCATACCAGAAATCAAGAAGGTTTTTGCACAACAAACCTTTCCTGTTGAATGGAATTACACGCATATCAGTCTCATACCAAAACTCAAATCTCCTACGAAGATGCAAGACTTTAGACCGATTACCTTATGCTTGATTATGTACAAAATCATTTCCAAAATAATCACGAGACGCTTCCAACCTTTTCTAGAACAGATTATTTCACACACACAAGGAGCCTTTACACCGGGTAAGCTGATTACGGACAACACTCTCGTTACACATGAGATAATGCATGCGATTACCTCGGGGAACCGACATTCAAGAGATTTTATGTTGGTCAAAACGGATATCTCTTAAGCTTATGACCGCATGGAATGGGAATTTATACACATAGTATTGCTAAGACTCGGTTTTCACCCCAAATGGTTCAAATGATAATGCTATGTATCTTATCCATGTCATACTCAGTCCTACTCAATGGGCAGGCACACAGACTAATCCAACCCCACAGAGGAATTTGACAAGGTGATCCTATCTACCCATACATTTACATGCTATGCACGGAAGCACTCACCACTACACTAAGTCACCAAAATAGTACATGCTCCCTCACAGGTATCCAATTTCATCCAGAAGGACCAAAGATTAATCATCTGTTATACGTGGATGATAGCATCTTCATTTGTCAAGCCACAGCCTTCGAAGCGATGACTCTTCAAACTACTTTAAATAAATACTCGATAGCATCAGGACAGATCATCAATTATGAAAAATCCACCATATCTTTTGGGGATACCAGAACGGAGCTCAAATTAAGGATCCGACAAATTCTCAACATTTTCTCCACACAAGGTTTAGGCAAATACCTTGGCTTACCTTATTCAACCAAGAAGACTTAAAAAAAGAACGGACGACTAGTTTAATAAAACGCTATCTGCGGGTTGAAAAGAAATATTACTCAAGACAGTGGCAATGGTGTTACCTATATACACAATGTCCTGCTTCAAACTAACAAATGCACAATGTCAACAACTAATCAGAATCGTAAGAAACTACTGGTGGAACAGTGGTCAGGAACAAAAGAAGATACCATGGATTGCATGAGAACAAATCTGTACAAGAAAAGAAGAAGGGGGACTAGGTTTTAGATATTTTGCACAATTCAATCAAGCATTACTAGTGAAACAAGCGTGTAGACTTCTTCATTATCCCACCACACGGTTTGCCCGCACCTATAAATCTATATACTACCAAGAATCTAACTTTCTAGAAAGTCACTGTGGAAAGAAACCATCATATGGTTGAAGGAGTATACAACATGGAAAGTGGCTCTTGGAACAAGGGATTATACGCGAGATAGGTAATGGATATAACACAAATGTCTGGACAGATAACTGGATTATGGATTCAAAACCAAGACTGCCATTCAGCAGACATTCATACTACAATGTAAACCTAAAAGGTGCAGACCTACTTTCCGCGGACAGATGGAACAATGCACTATTGTTTTTGACCTTTCATCCTGATGATATTACCAAGATCACTACAACTCAAATCAACCTTGGTGTAGAAGATGACTGGATATGGAGCTTTAACAACTCTGGGAATTATACGGTAAAAAGTGGGCACTTAAGAAATAAGATTAATAATTCTGGTAATTTTTATCCAAACAGATAAATATCACAGACTACCAAAATTAAGCAACAAATTTGGAAAATCTGTGCACCACCTAAAATCAAGATATTCATGTGGAAAGCTTTGTCAAATACACTTCTGGTTAACTCATTATTAGCCAGCCAGCTATTTATTACATCAGGAACTTGCAGGGTGTGTGAGACTCACACAGAAACCATCAATCACATGCTATTTCTCTGTCACCCGGCCAAACAATTTTGGAGACTGACTAATTTCCCAACGCCACTACAAGGATTTCATGACTATTCATTAAACCTAAATTTTAAACACATGTTCAGAATTAGCATGAACAGACAAATACCTGAAGATATTCGTCCTGCTTTCCCTTGGATCTTCTGGGCAATATAGAAAAATAGAAATATCACTATCTTCCAGGAATGTCGGAGCAACATATATTTTCTAGCCAAAGATAGTATCAATGAAGCCAAAACGTGGCATCATCTGCTCAAGAAACAGAATAACCGCCACAATACTACTTTACTAAACCAAACATAAGATTTAGCCAAAGGTAACCACACTACTTGTTATGTCCTTTGGTGGGCTATGTAATGGAATAAACACATACATTTACATGGAGGGGCTTGGATACTTAAAGACACTGAAGGCAACACCTTCATGCATGCAAGACACACTCTGCAAGCTACCAATACCAAGTTTGACCTACAGCTCAATGATCTACAATGGGTATTACAATGTCTTAAAGACTTACATATTGATTCAATAACAGTGAGCTTACAGAACACAGATCTTCTTCAAGCAATCTCTCATCCGGATGCCCCGCCACACTCACAAACTTAACAGAATCAAGACCTTACAACACCAAATAAGCCTTTGTCACCTCAGTATTGACAACACCCACCTGGTCAATCTTGCACAGAGAATAGCACGTAGTATAGTGGTGGAATTCCACTTCACAGATTACATTGCCAAAGAACTACCCACATGGATTGCATCGTAAGTAACCTCTCCTTCACAACCAAGTAAGTTTTTTTAATTACATTCATAGAAAGCTAAAAATTCCCACAATACTACCCTTAGTTATACTCCTCACTATATGATCTACATAACTCCCTTAACATATCTCTTCTAGATAACTATAATAAGTAACTCTAAAACCTTTACCCACACCATTATAATTACCCAAGGACCCAATTATTGTTGTTATTATACCCCTCGTCATGTCCCTCTCTCCCCAACACACTACATTAATTCATACGATCTATGAAAAGATCAAGCTCATTCATACCACATTCTTTTATGACCTCAATCATTTGATATTTAGTCCCCAACTCTTTTGGACTTTTAATAACTTGCATTCGTGCCCATTTCTTTTTGGTCCTTCCTTAACCATTCAAACAATTAACTTCCTCACTACTTTATCTTATTCTATACGGTAAACCACACACAACGATCGCAACCATTCAGCTTCATCATGTGGCAAAAAGTGTGCAGAAAAACAATCATCACACCTCGCTCAGCTTAACTCACGCGCACCTCCCGCACTACACGTGGTGGATCAATAGCTACACTTCAATGAACGACGACCAAACATAATCTCACATAAAGATACACTCATAAGAAGGCGGCGCTACCCCTATACTCGCCATGCATAACCTTAATATTTGTGAAGAAGAGACCCACTTCAGCACATGACACATGCCAATATCTAATGATTTTGTCCCCATGAGCAACCAACTTAAATAGCCACTCCGGTTTCAATTTCTCAACATAACTACCACTTCAACATTCATACCTCTAACAATGGCGGATAACTTTTGGATGACCACATCTCAATTTCACATGGAAAGATCTGATGAAGACATCTACCTCCCTAATTACTCTTATTGCAGTGCCTTAGAGCTGAGCCGTCGAAGCTTGATCGCTAGACCAATCAATCCAACCAGGCAAAATCTCATTGAAATGGTGAACCAACTTCCACGTCAATGGCAGATGGAAACAAGGGTCATGGGGAGAATCATCGACCATGGATATGTCCAGTTCCTCTTCTCATATGATTCTGATCTTATATCCATTTTACATCAACCACCACACACGTTTAACTGTTGGTTTATACTCTTACAAAGATGGGAAGCTCATGCTCCTCTGGATTTTCTTACAATGATTCCTCTTTGGGTGAAAATTAATGGCCTCCCACTCCACTACTCGACTCCACTTACCACTCTCATTGCAAGAACTCTTGCAGAAGTCTTAGAAGTGGACGTCCAAAACTACTCTCTCACAAGGGCGGGACTAATTCGAGCTAGAGTCGACATCAATACGTATGAGCGCCTCAAATTCTTTAAACCAATCCGCATGCAAAATAGTGATAGAGCTCAAGGCTACTTCCAATACGAAACTCTCACGAACTTTTGCATCACGTGTCAAAAGCTAACTCACGACGCATCAGTTTAAACGTACATACCCATGCTTCATGACTTTCTTGCTCACACACCACCAAACTCTCAAATGCATGAGGAATAATCAACACCATAATTTTATCTTGAAGCTGAGGACATGGAAGGCATAGCCGAGTCCACACGTTCACAACAACTTGAGAATCATGTACACGCTACTACACACCAAACGATAGGTCTTACAACTCTCTTTGATGCTATACAAACCATTGTTGCACAAAATGACCATCTCGATAATTACACCGCAATGTTTGAGCTTGATTTGGCATCCTTAATGTCACAACAAGAGGTGGAGGTCCTTATCAATAGGGAAACGAAGAGAAAACATTACCTGGACCATGAGGAAGGATCGACAAGCAAAACACCATGATCCTTCTGATCATTTTTGGAGCCATATTGATGGAGTGTTATGCAAGTTATCGTCAAGTTACTTTATATTTACTTAGTTCTTAAGTTTATCAAAACTCTACTCTTTTGCTAAGCCACTCTTATTGGCTAGACTTGAACTTATGGTTAAATCTTTTGGAAGTGTTTCGATCGTTTGATCTTTGTTTTTAATTTTCGTATTGAACTATTTGGTTTGTTGTAATCTTTGGCATATTTTGGAATATAATCGGTTTAAGGAAAAACAAACTAAGTATAAAGGAAGGAATAGTTAAAAGACTTACATTTGGCCCTTAGTCACAGCGGGAATCGATTTATAGGCGGAGAAGACCGGCCAATTCGCGGAGGAGGACAAGAAATGTGTTGAGCGGCGGAGAAATGAGGGAGAAGAAGGAGTTGGGTAAAATAGGTTAAGGGCTATCGATTTCCGTAGGATTTTTAATAAAGTCATCGGTTTCCGTAAGTGCTTTTAACAGACCATCGGTTTCTGTAGGTTTTTGAAATGGCCATCGGTTTCCATAGGTTTTTTAAATAGCCATTGGTTTCCGTAGGTTTTTTAATCCTCTATCATCCAAGTGACGGAGAACCCAAAACATTGGTGACAAACAGTACGATTGCCCTGGTGAATAAATCCACAGGCCGGTATGAATTCCTCGGTAAAGTTGAGCCTCCCTCAGAAAAGATAAGTACCAGGAATCGCCATATCTTGTATCTGGTCACAAAGTCGGTATGCAATGTGCGTTGCTTCATGAATATTAGATACCATTTCAAGAAATGAATTGAACACTGGTAGTCCCACATCTTTGTTACCACAGAGGCAGAGAAATGTAGCAGTTGCAAAATATGCATAGAGAAGATGTGGTGTTGCATTTAATAGAAGACTAATACCTTCTTCTGATGGACCAGTTGTTGTTAGGATTCGTAACCTGATCACATATTGAGCAGTATGATTAGCAACATTTTTGCATCATTCAAGAAATGGACAGAACGGTGATGACGGTTCACAAAGGTGGGTGTTGAAGAAGTACTCAGTAACGTCCACATCGCGTAGCACTTCCTCTGAATTAACCATTTTTTGGAAAGTGCGACCATCAGAAATAAAACCTTTTAACTCTCGAAATCCTTCTTTTCCCACACGACGGACAATATCGTGAACTATTTCGTAAGGTAGGAAAGACATTATGTTTTTTATTTGTGTGTCAACCTAACACTAACACTTGATAATTTATAGTAAAAGTAGATGCCGTCGGTTTCCGTAGAATTAAACCGATGGAAACCGGCGGAAAATAAATAATGTGTTAAACTGATGGTTTCTATCAGATAAAAGAACTATTTACTAGGCTCACTGCACCACGCAAAATGTACAGCTAAAGGCTGTGGGTTTCCGTAAGTTATATGGCCAATGGAAACCCACGGTTACGTAAAGCCATTAGATTCCATAGGTTCCAAAGCCGATGGAAATCGATGGACATAGAAAGTCATCGGTTTCCATTGGATGTGGGAGCTATGGAAACTGATAGCTACTACTTGCGTCGATTTCCATCGAATAGAGACCTACATAAACCAAAGTCTTTACCATTTGGTCGGTTTCCATCGGTTTCAGAACCTATAGAAACCCACAGCCATTTGTTTTCCGACTTGAAATGACCAGATAAAGTATGATACGATGGTATTTGGTAATGTAAACATTACTGCCTTGATATGATGACTCACACCAACGACTGAGATTACTTAATCGTGGTCTGTGGGTTTCCAGCGGTTTTATAACCTACGAAAACCGACGGCTTTTTTTCCTATAAATTCATATCATTATTCCCATATTATAATTTCAAAACAACTACAAACAATATGAGTTTCCTTCCACTAGATATAAATTCTGACATTGTTCATCGTGTTGGTGAACATGGGTTTAGGGAGTTAAAGGGTTTTATATTTGCTGGTCCTGATTCCAAAAACATGGTGTACTCTGCAGAAGTCCTACACCATGTAGACATTGATGAGTTCATCTTTATCCCACAACTTGGTGAACCAGGATCACCGTACAAACCATTCCTCAGTCGTTTTCTTGATGTTTGCCACATAATTGCGCAGTACGTTGTTGGTTTAAGAATCCTTGCCACGACTGGTCCTTCACAATCAGGTATTAATTACCTAATTAATGCTGCACCACATCTATTGTATGCATGTTTCACTTGTACAGCATTTCTATGCCTCGGTGGTAACAAAGCCGTGGGTAAACCTGTGTTCGAGTCATTTCTTGAACACGTCCCCAACATAGAAGAGGCAAGCTACATTGGATATCAAGTCTGTGACCAGATACAAGCTATGAGCAACTTATAAAAGGGTTTGTATCGTGGATTGCTAAGGTGGGGGACTTTGTTGGACATGCCGGCATGTCAATTTGATCACCCTGACATTCGTATATTTTGCAAGTACTATTTTGTGTTATCGTTCTGTTGGCATATTTGCGACCTGTGTTAAGCTCCTCAACTGTTTGTCTGTCTTACTAAATGCTTTGCTTCTGTTTGTTTAATAGTCTGTGTTGCACTTTCCTTTCAGTGAATTATGTCGTAATTTAATGTATATTTGTTATGTTTAATTAAAAAATTTGAGACTTTTCCTATATTCAATTAAACATGGTCAAGAAGTCAAAAATATCTTTTTAAACAAGTAATAATGTTCGAGATTAAACCGTACATAATATGAAAACCTTATAATGTATCAAAATAAAAAAAAGTTTACACACTACAAATATATATAGCAGCCCACCGTAATTAGTAATCAGATATATTGTTTTCTTCATCACAAGATTCACTGTTTGAACTACCTTCAGAGTCCTCACCAAATTCTCCGATGTCATTGTCAGAGACATCATGGACCGTCCCTAATGATTGGGACATTATATCGACACATAGATCGACCTGAAATGAAATATCCAGTGGCCCTAATGTCCTAGGTGAGGCTTGTTGCATGGCATCATGGACAAAATTATCAAAGATCCTTCCTCTAAGCGGAGTTGATGTCACGGTTATCCACCCATCAGAACGGGTAGATACCCGTGGATATGGGAGGTACGTCACTTGATCTGCCTGTGATGCAAGGATGAACAGATCGTACTTGGGTAAATTCCTTCTTGAATGTACAGAAGTATCCCCAAATTCATCAATGCGTACACCGACTCCACGAAATGGATTGTACCAATCGCAGTAGAAGACAATGCACTTTAAATCAAGCAACTCCGGGTAATGTACCTCTAGAATTTCTTTCAAAACACCATAATAAACAATATCGCTCGAGGTAGAAGAAATTCCATTGTCACTTGTTGGTCTTCTCTTTCCTGGCCTCGCAATCTTGAATCCATAACCCCGAGCGAAGTACATAGAAAATGATTTGGCGATAACCAAAAGACCATTAAGGAAATCCTCCAACCATGTGGGGAAAGATTGTCCTACCGTTGTGGCTTGTGTGACCTGAGATATTAAATTAAGGATGTTATTACTTTTACCTCAATAGATGCATTGTTTTCTACACTTTATTCAAAATGAAATATTACATACATAATATCTTAACTAGTCCGTGAACTCGTCCTCTTTTATCTTCTTAATTTGGTCTTCATTGTAAGTTGGGTACGCAGTGCGAACTTGAGCCAAGTAAATTCTAGAACAAATATATTAACAATAACAATTACTAACAACAAAATTTAAAGCATATGTGAGTGGATACTACTAAACTCTCAAATTCCACTAAATCTGGGCAATTGGTTGCAATATACATATGCAAATGTTTAAACTCTTCTGGAGTAAGTGTTATTCTCAATGGTTTTCCACTGAGCCGACCAATTTGTGCAAATATATCTGGCACATACGCTGGATAAATAGGCTTCTCTCCACCATCATCATTTCTTGAAGGTCGTCGTGAATTTGTCTGAACATTTGCTGGAAAATATAAAGAAGCAAAATTGGATGTTTCTTCATTTATACATTGCACTACTATGGAACCCTCAACCCGGCTCAAGTTTTTAACTTTTTGTTTTCAACTTGAACATATATCGTTCAAATGAATACATTCTATATTGAATAGGACCACCCAGCTCTGGTTTACATAGCGCATATTCGGTTAGCAGATACGACTTATAATTTACCATAGATTAATAGCAAAGTAATATGATTACCAGCTTCACAAGGCAGATGAATAGGTAGGTGTTCCATTACATCAAAAAAAGAAGGAAGAAATAATTTCTCCAAATTGCATAAGATGATTGGAATCTTATCATTCAAATTTCTCATTCTGTCAACCGTAAGACTAAGTGAGCATAAATCACGAAAAAATACTCCAAGCCCTGAAATCCAACAATAAGCTTATAACATTCATATCAAAATATAGAATTACTTTTGTCAATATGGAAATTAGGATTTTACCTGCAAGCACTTCGTGTATATTTCTAGGTAGTAAATATGCAAACACAAAAGGGAAAATCATTGCATAACAACATGACAGTCATGGCTTTTCATGTTACAAAATTTTCCTTCATTACTATCAACACAATTCCGTAGGTTTGAAGCAAATCCATCTAGAAAATTTACCTCCTCTTTTATCCAATTAAAAAAAGCAACTTACAAAGAATATAATGTAGATGCTACAACAACAAAATGGAGAAAATAACAAAATCATAAGGAGTATAATGACATACCTTTTTCATTACTCAATCTCAATATCGATATAGGGCCAACTGTGATGTTTCCACGTATATGTAGTGACTTCCTATCGCATATATCTGGTAAATCCAACCTTGATTTAAGATTGTCTTTTGTTATCCCTTTAACGTTCATAATTGTGTTGATAGAATTATCGAAAACGTTCTTCTCAATGTGCATGACATCTAAACAATGACGAAGGAGGTGATCCTTCCAATACGGCACTTCCAAGTATATACACTTTTTATGCCAGTTATGATACTCCCCTACACCACCGATAGGGTAATGTCCATTTCCTCTGCATTTCGTTATTGACTCTACATCAAAATCTCTAAACTGTGTTAAAATTTCTGAGCCCTTTGGTTCTTGTGGTGGACCATACAACACTTTTTTTGTTTTTAGTGAATAATGATCTACTATGCCGGTATAGATGATCAAAGGAAGAAAACGTCTATGACAATCAAACAATGATGTCTTCCTTCCATGCTTAAGCTGGAATGCTTCAGTGTTATCCTGACATATAGGACACGCTAATCTCCCGTGTGTGGACCAACCTGATAGCATACCATAAGCTGGAAAATCACTGATAGTCCACATTAGCACCACTTTCATCTGGAAAATTTTCACTGTAGAAACATCATAAGCAGTAGTGCCATTCTCCCATAGCTCCTTCAATTTTGCAATAAGCGGTTGCAAAAAAACATCCAATGATCTACGGGGATGATCAGGCCCTGGTACTAGAATAGATAAAAAAAAGAACTCTGGTTTCATACACAATGCGGGTGACAGATTATAGGGTGTTACAATCATCGGCCAAACAGAATACGGTCTCCCATGTTTCCCAAAGGGATTAAATCCATCAGTAGAAAGACCTAGATATACATTCCTCGATTCGGCAGCAAAATGTGGATAAACTAATTGGAAATGTCTCCATGCCACTACATCTGACGCGTGAAGAATTTGACTACCTGAAATGTGTTCCGCATGCCATCTCATTGGTCCCGCTGTGCGATCTGACTAATATAATCTCTTAAGCCTGTCAGCTAATGGCAAATACCACATCCTCTTGTATGGAACTGATGCTCCTCATATTTTGTCGGTTTTGAGCTCATTATTACGGTTATATTTGGGCAATTTTTCTGTGTTTTATTGAGATTTCAGGTCAAAAACATTCAGAGTTGGAATCATGCTTAAAGGTGGACTTTGGAGAAGTTTGAAGCATTTTCTGGTATTCTCCACGAGTGGAAGGATCGATCGGTCAACACAAAGATCGATCGATCAGTGCTTTAACAAGGAATATGCGCACGATCTGAAGAACGACTTGGCTTCTGAGAGATCGACTCAATATCCAAAGATCGATCGATCAATACAAGGATCGATCGATCAATGCCCTTCAAAGAAACCTAATTTCACGATTTTTAGCTCTTGTTTTGAAACCTATAAATACTCTTCTCCTATTTTATTTTAGTAAGTCATTTTTGAGCTTTGGAAGAACGATTTTTACAGAAGTTTGAGAGTTTGTAAGCTAGGAAGAAGATCTCTTCACACTTGAGAAGAATTTCTGAATCCTATTTCTATTTCTTAGTGCAATTTCAGTTTCAGTTCATCATGATTTGCTAGGTTCATTGTTCTATATCTGAGTAGATCATAGATCAGATTTAGGGATTCTAGGGTTTTAGAATTCAACTGTTAGGGAACA